>JACCGJ010017772.1:0-15703 GCA_013407085.1 Atriophallophorus winterbourni
AGACGCTTATAGAAGACCATAAATTGCAGTGCGCACATCCAATACCTTACACATCAAAACCAGTTTTTGACTGTTTGCCGTCATCAGGTGGAAACAGTAAAAACAGGTACAGTGAGCCTTGAAATAGTGGTGAAGTAATAAACAAAGTTATACTTTTATGCTACTATTGATTTGTGTTTTTCCAAAATAAACCACGATAGTCTAATAGTGAAACCCATTTAACAGTGGCATACAAGTATAACTTTGTCTAGACTGCTAAAATTTGACAGTGAGACCATGCGAAGGCTTTCCGAATTGAGTTGGTCATTTTTAATTTTAAAACAACGTATGAGAAAATAAGAATTATTAAATTTTCAAATGCGTTATTGTTGTTGGATCAGAGAAGATTGGGCGAGATACGGTTTTGTATGTTAACGGCACTTCAGAAAAAATCATTAGAAGTTTGATCCTGGCGTTTATACGTGTGACGTTTGCGCTCGACTCAGGTGCAATTTAAGCGTCACGAATAGCCTCAATAGAATAAAATGTAATGATCGCCATGGTGTTTAAATAGGGCAGATTTTTTTAGGAAATTCACATCAGCTTCAAGGAAAATCAAACTCGTGTCAAAAGGTAGCCTTGGCAACAAATGTTTTAGATACAGATCAGAGCGTCAATTTAGACAATGCCGAAGTGGTAAGATGTGGTATCTAACCGTAAGACGAGTGCCTACACGTCGAAGCGGTCGAACACTCTAAGGCAGGCTAATAAGTTGAATGGGCATCGATCTCCACAATTTCACGCTCAACACTGATGCAACAGTAAGTAGCGAGTATTCATCTTGCACTCAATAATTAATTTGATTTTTTAAAAAAATTGTTTACTATTAACCCTATTAGGTTTGTACTTTTGAAGAAGTGAGCTAGTATCAAATGAACTTGATCATGTTCACTTGTACCAGATTAATGCGAATACACACCGTATTTGGCAAATCGACTGCTGATAATGGCCAGGCATTCCGTACAGTATGTGATCAGCTATCAACCGAATTGCACGATTCATTCTGTATTGTTTAGCGTACAACCTCTTCCTCGGTAATCAGGCGGCTGTTCCTCTTTCTGTTTTACGACTGACATGGACCATTTAAATATGACATAATCGGGCAAGTTGTCTTAAGGCTAACTATAAATCGATTTTGAAACCTGAACGTGCATTGACGCAGCGCTTTTAACTTACCGATGCCTAAATACCATATGATTCAATTAACACGATCACTAAAAATGGCATCGAAATTTAAAATTATTTAGTAGCAGTTTGATTCTCCTTTGCGAAAGCCATTTTTCCATCAATATTTTTTCATATGCTCCTACCGATTAGTGGTTAGTCACTTTGACCCACCCATGCTACCATGGTTACCGCTGCCTAGAATGCTTAATAAATTACTCATTACCATTACGGGTGCCCTCAATCGACTCTATCGTAAAACGATGCGCTAAAACTTAGACGATTCAACCAAAGGGCCTCCTGATCTACCATTAGAAAAAATCTGGGTTTGTCTCAACACACCAGAAACTTAATACTATCAATTAAACGTATATCCACCCAAAATTTAATGGACAAGATTGCATTTTTTACTCAGTCAAACGTGAACAAGTTAAACAAAGTTATATATGTATGCCACTGTTATAAAGGGTTCGTACAACGAACCACGATGTTCAGACACGGAATCACAAAGTGAACAAGTTGAATTAAGTTGAAATATAAGCTGGCTTTCAAGAGAATTGTACCAAAATTTACTTCGTTCAATTGGATTCAGCTATCATGCTTAGGTGTCAAAAGTAACGAAATTCCGTCTGTCGTATTCGGATCCAGACCACGCCCATCTCGATTCGGGTTATTGTCAAATACCGATCGATAAATTTTATCATTATCATATCCATCCATATAAAATCCTTAATTATTCATTAAATTTTCGTGATCATGGTCGCGGGAAAAATCTGCCTCAATATTTATATTTGGTCATTGCGCGTTCTAATCTCTTACATTTTCGTACACTTTACATTGATTGTCATTTCCATATATTTTTATTTCACAGTGAAAGATGAACTCACTAAAAACTCCGGATGCGCTAATCCGTTGTCTGAAAAATGTTAAGGAATGTCATTTGGAAGTAAGCGATCACACGCTGTTTCTCTAAAGTTTTCTCGTCATCGCCAGATCTGTACCCACACATAAATTATAATAAAGCTTCACTGTTTCAGCTGCAAGCAAACCCGAAACTAATATACCCCTGAATACGATCTCGTGTCTCAGTTACACGATATACATATTTAACGTGATGTCAACAAAATTTAATCATTGATTCATCTTTGCTACAGTGTTGCAGGTTACAGAACGCTTTACGTAACACACGATAAATGCCTACAAACTTAGTACTCATGAAAATAAGGGCTGGCATTCTGAACAAGACAAAGTCTAAATTCCGGAACGTTTTCATTTGCGATCGTGCTACCTTTTAATCAATATCGCATTACTTGGAAGTTACAAAACGATTTTTGGCATCCATGCCCCTCAATAATGTATGAATGTTAATAGAATTCAGTACGTTTTCGTGCTTGAAAGAAAAAAGGCGTTAGATTTTCAGCAATGTACTGCTATAAATAAATAATTTACTAAACTAATCTACCATAAATCAAGTTATTATAAAAAGACAGCCGGCTTCATATACTGGACAACGAATTAACGTGCACCGTAAAAAAGATGTATTTATTGAAATCGATACTCAGTTTTGTTAGCGAAAAATCTTTGAAAATATTTTAGCATCCCTGTTCATAGATTCTTGGCTGAATTCCTTGGCATTTGATCTATTTATATTCATAGGAATTCACACGGGCAATGATATTCTAGTCACGTTTAATGATAAAAGGTTCTGTACGATACTCGCTCTTATGGAAAATATGATTTAAAAGAGCTTCCTGATTTCGTCAATTAAGTTACACAAAATGGTTATGTATAAGGGAACATGTCAGAAAGTGTGCCACTTGAGGTTGTGTGAGAATATATGGGACGTGGATTGATTGTAGTCAACTTTGAGAACTAAAGTGAACAACAGGTTGTGCTAAATATACACAGGCAATTTTTGTTGAAAAGTGGTACACCTGTGGATAGCGAAATGTGCGATGGCAGGCATACTCTCCACAGTTAAATGCGATTAACTCGAGATAGTTACGAGGATGCTGCGCTTAGGATCTGTTCAAAGTGCTACAGAAACATTATCCTAAATGAATGCTGAACGGTTTTTTCAATGTACTTGCTATCATACAATGTAATATAGTGTTATCTAGAATTCGTTTAGGAATTCAGATAAATTACAGTCGTTCGCATCTCATTTCAAAGAATTCTAAAGAAATTCAGCATTTCAGTCATGATTTGTTCCATTCATGTAGTAGGATAATGTGATATCATAACCATGACGACCAAGTAACTGATGCATAAAACGAAGACTGTGTATGTATGTATGTATGTATGTATGTATGTATGTATGTATGTATGTATGTATGTATGTATGTATGTATGTATGCATGTATGTATGTATGTGCATAGTTAGCAGAGTTGGTAATCATCCCAGTTACAATTTCATTTATTTTTTCATTCGTACCAAAATGCTGCTCATAACTAGTTGTTTTCAATGCGTAATCAACCCACAGATTTCCTTCGATTATTGTTGTTTCATGCGCAAAATCTGTGTCCCCGTCATATTTTTCGATTTTCATTTTGCGCCACTATTGTACTCATTTATTCCACAAACATTATTTCATTGCTTGATATACTTTTTAATTCACTAAGGGATGGGGATGTGAGCAACACATTACTTTGGTCATCCATAAGCGACTCGAGTGCTTGACCAAGAATCACTTTGTGATTCAGTGTTTGAACATCGTGGTTCTTTGTAAGAACCCTATATAACAGTGGCATTCAAGTTTAACTTTGTTGACTATCACTAATTTTGAACTGACTGCAAAGCGGAATGTAAGCTTAATTAAAAATAGTGTCTCAACTTTATTAACTTTTTTAATTAGTGACCATATTTACAGGAGCGAGAACTTCATCAAGTTGATGTGAAACTTCAACGAAGGTTTCTGAATAACGTATGCATTTCTCTTTTTCTATGAGCGATTGACAAGGAATTGTCATGGAATTTCGGCTAGTAAATAAGAATTCCTTAAGTTAGGGAAAGAAGCGGCGACAGTGTTTAATCAACTTTAAAAAAATGACATTGCGAATTTACATCCAGTACATTAGCTTCAAAAACACACATTGACGTCACATGTTTTAAAATATTACTATCTACTCTTTATTGTCTCTAGGAAAGAGAACAATTATACGCTCTAAGAATTCTTTATTGACTAATGAATTTTACATCTATTCTCCGTGAATTCTCGTGTTAAGCTTGGGCAATATTGAGCACACTGGCTAATAAAATCAAGTTTTCAATTGGTCTCCATCACACACAAGCATTGCGAAGAGGCAAATGCAAGCTAGAATTTGGCGTCGATCGATCAATTCGAATATTGTGACCTGAAATGAGTTCGCATACGACTTGCATTCTTTAGTCACGGGCTCGGTGACCTAAGTTATTCAAGTGATAAGCCATCGGAATGTGATCGGATATACGCCTAGCTGGCATGCGTTCACCCGAGGAGGACAGCTTACTTGTTGCAGCATGTTGCTGACTTGTTTACCAAGTCGATTGTCCTTGCAGCACGAACTTGCAAAGAAACAGAGACATTGTGAACCTGATCAACAATGGGAGAAAGCCTTTTTTCAACCGTACCATGTTTGTGTAAAATCTCATTATAGTCGAAAAAGATGAAAGATTGTTTATCGTGTTAATCGAGTTGGATTTGCGTAGCGGTCAATCCAGCTAACGAAAACTCCTTAATTTGGTATTTACTGAACAAGGACTAGCGTTGATTTTTTAGTAAATGCTTGTTAACCGAATAGGTAATTAAATGAAGTTGTCATTAAAAGGAACATTTTCCACTGCGACAACTCCAAGGAATCAGCGCAGGTTTAAGCAGCACCAGGATCAAAGGATCAGAAACATTAATTAGCTCCGTGAAACCTAGCAACATCGAACAGCAAAATAATAAAGCTTAATGATCTCACTTATTTATCGATCGAATGTAAATAAAATTGTAATATTTGCTATATTTTCCAATAAAAATTATGCCAACTTTCCACTTTCTATATCCTCATTATAAATGCTTAAAATGAAATAAGATCAACCGTTTGCATTCATTCAAATCGTGGCGATTTAATTCTGTTTAGTCAAAAATAATTTTGTAATTATTTTTGCGCGCAAATATTATTTGACCGTTTCATAACTGTTTTTCAGATATTACAATGAAAATAAACGAGTTGGAGCTTAAAGCGCAGTGTTCTACATTCCATTTTCCGTTTCGTCATAGTGCTTTCGAAATTCAGATTGGCGACTCACGTTCAAAAAATACTTTCATTTTCATCTCTTCCGTAACTTTCATTCTCTGTCCAAGGGACACTAAAATGTATAGGTTCGAAATAAAAACCGATAAGAACGCTTGCACGCGATTTTATGTCAAACCTAATCGCAAATTTGGTCGAAGGTCAATTGCTGAAATATTTTACGTTACAATTCATTCCACAATCATTCTATCTTCATCCCCATTGTTATAAACATCCTTTAGTTTGAACTTGGTATTACTTCATGGAGACGTGTCTTAATCAGAAACAAAGTGATTCTGTATTTGTTAAAATTACAAAATTGAATCTGTCATGCCCTGACCAATGTGGATCATTGATATACACAGGGAATCTCACTGTACAAAATGTACCTGAAACTACATTAAGATATAAATGTAAATATCTCTCTCATAAACTCCAACGCGATAGTCGATTCTAGCTCTATCCACACAGAAGCAACCTACATGAACCAAATTATAGTTTATAATAAATTTCCGAATCCATGTCACATTATCTTTTAAACTGCACCCATCAACAGGGATTTCAGTTAAATACAACCGTTTCTGGGCATTTTTCCTCGAACTCAAGTCAGGCACCCGTAATTAACGTGAAGAATATTCTTTTTTTACTTGGTATAGTGAGGCCTTGAATATATCAGTGGGAACGACAGGACAAGCAGTTTATCATTTTTACTCTACAAAAAATTATATCATTAAAAAAACATTAAAAAAACTAAAATTAAGTATTGGTTGGTTGGGTGCCTACGTTCACCAGAAAAGTTGTGTGTGTGTCTTATATACCTAGAAGTACACAATGCTCAGGAGTCATGGCATATCCCACTTAGCTACATTTTTTACCTAAGGCATCACCGAGCTCAAATTTCTACACAAACAATGAAAGCCACTTGGATTTCCGTGTAATTAGTGACAGGGATGGTTGCATGCTTGAGAAATTCTCTCGAAAGCGAAGGTTAAGGTGTTTGCGATAAACGTAACTTTACCAATGGGTTATAAATTTTTCGTCTAAATAATAGTTTATTGTGCTGTCGATTGGATATTTTCATACAATTACGATCTCCCATATTCGATTAAGGGGATTATTCACATTTTATTCAATTCAATTTGTTAACGGAATCGCAGTTATTTGTTTTTTGGAAACTACTTAAATGTCATCGGTAGCATAGAAGTTCTGAACGTATACAAATCTCATCCTCAGCAACGATCGGCGGATATCCAGCTATTATTACAAATTACAGATTGAGCTGTTTTCATACTTGTGATGGTGTTATAACAACTAAATCAAATCATAAGAAGAAAGCAGACATTAGGGTAGCCATAATCAATGAAGTCATGATCCTACCGAAACATAATTCATGTGACGAATAATAATTGAAGCTATATAGTTGCGAGTTTAATTCATTCAGAGTATAATGTTTTCTTTTTTCCATGAAAATTCTCCGTAATTTTAATTGAGTTTAATGTAAACTCGTATGTTTAACTTTCATCTGGTCACAAATACGCAAGTCATCTTTGCATCAAAAAAGCTTTGTAAAACTGAAGTAAGCAATTGAAAAAATCTAGGATCTAATTCATTTATAGGATTTTAGCAATTAACACTTGAATGAAATATAAAACGTTTTGTTAGTTTGCGTGCTATTATTTGAGTTTATTGCGTATTTGCTTAATTTGTTTCTGAATTGGCTGCTTGAAGTGAGCTCGGAGATTCCAATTTTCGCACTTGAATCTCAATAATTTCTAGGTATGAGAATTCGTCATATAACATCTAGCGAATTGAAAGTAAAATAAACAATATCACAATTATTGCTTCAGTAACTGTCAGAAAGGAAGTGTTTGTTTACAATTTTATTGTTGAATTTTTGATGGACAAACCATGTTCACACTTCTCAACTCTTCTTTGCATTTTAAACGTATTATCTCTGAAGAAATATTTAATACTGATTGAGTAAGTAAGCCTCAGTACCACTGTTAGGAATGATGGACGTAGTCGGCTAATAATCAATGTATCCACGGATAACCCACGACTTCAATAACAATTCTAGTTGGTCTCGTCCTCATTATATTCTCCCAGCACAAACTGTTACCTGCTGTTTCAGGCAGCATGGAGAGAAATTATTTGCCGAATCATTGCGCTTTAGAGAAACGATGAGGCGGTTAATGATGCACGCTGCTAAAGCCGATGGCGGGAATGCCAGTCCATTTGTTCTCATAATTACGCGACGAACGCAACAAAAATAATGCCGCGACTTAACGAGCGTAATTGTACAAATCGAACATAGTATGTGGTGACGGGGAATTACGCTAATAGGTTAATTTAACTTGCCGATATCTTATAAGTAGTCATGTAACAATAGGTGAATAATATAAGAAATGAAGTTGCAGTTTTTATCATTTTTATTTTCATCGGAACACAGCGGTGAAGTTCGATATAATACACACATGGAATCAGCAGTCATTTTAACGTCACGGCGATAATTTCACAGATATGCGCAATAATCGAAGTGATTTAGTGATTTAACCATATTTCATTCGTATTTACAGGTAGGATGAACAACGTTTGATCTAATGCTCACTCAATAATCACTAGCAAAAGCTCCATTGTGGGTTGCCTACCGATTTGTTGACAGTTTCTGAATGAGAAAACTTAAAATTTAGAAACTAGATTATGATTCTATGATTATTCCATTCAAGCGAACTACAATGAAAGCCGCACGGACATGATGTTATTCATGTGAAGTTGATTAACATTCAATTGAATTCAATTTTAATGGTCTAAAAAGCATATAGCTTGACAATAATCACAGAATAATATGGGAGTTACGAATAACATGGGTAGAAAAACGGAATTTGTTTGCTTACTGAGCAGTTCAGGAAACAAGTAAAAATCCATTGGACAGAAACTGGTTTCAAAGTTCAAAGCTTTTATGGTGTAAAATATATGGGTTCAAAGTTTGGATTGGTCAACATGAAATTGTCCAAATTCGATTTGAATATATCCAAGGTGGGTGAATGTGCAACATTACAAGATAGGGAGTTCCAGGTAAAGCATAAACGTACGGAATAAAGTACCTTCGACAGTTTAGTTTCGAGTCGGGAATATGTACTGTTTAGTCGTGACTCCGGCTGGTTCTAGGTGGTAGTCGCGTGAATAGTTGTTTTAGGGGATGGTTGGGGGTATGCAGTATATTGAACATAAGTATCAAATCACCTCTTAAGACGCGGTAGCGAAATTCGTAAAGATTGGACTGCAATCCGATCTTGTATTGTTTGTGCTTCAAACCGCGTACGAGCTTGGTAGTCCGATGATATTTTCTCTGCAAGAGGCTCATGTCCTTCTGTAGCCAGGGTGACCAAGCCTGAACCGCATACTCCATGGTTGGCCTCAAGTACGTATTAATTATTTGATGAACGGTTTGCTTAGTGAAACATACTTGGAAACTTCTATGAAGTCAAATCGCAGACAGTTTACAGTACTTACGGTAGTGATGAGAGGATGCTTGCGATAAACAATCTTTTTCTTAGTCATCATCGAATGGCTAATGATCAAAACAACTCAACAAATGACAACCACCTGTTAAACGCATTAATGCAAACTAAGAAACTTCCCAGAGTTTATTCCGAAGTTTCAACCCGTTTTGATTCAACTACCTGGACCGCGTTGGCATAATGATAGCACATCTTGGTCAATACCTGTCACAGTCGCACATTTAAAATAGTGTACCTAGCCATAATTTGCCGCGTTTCAAATTTGCAACATGACAAAAATTAGTAATCCGAAACAATAAAAGACCTGTGCCATTCTTATTTCCATTGCTATGTCCCCCTTCATATCTGTCTAGGCCTGGGCAACCTGACAGTATCTTAGCCCATGTGCAGTCTCTGGCTTTGCGGCACTTTGCCTGAATCAGGCTTGTGCTTTCATACCATACCACTGATAGAAGCTTTGTGCTAACAGAACTGGATTCAAACTTTGACCATAAACCCTAAGTTAAGATACCTGATAACTGAGGATAACACAAGAAGGATTTAGAAACATGAAATGGGTCAGACCGATGATATTTGACATTCTTAATCCATGATAATTTACGTTTCAATAGTGGACAAATTTCCTGGTATTCCAACAAGCGTAATATAACCTTCATCTAATACGTGTTTTGTACGTCTGATAGGTTATCACTCAATAAAAAATGGACGGAAATAATAAAGAGAAACCGCGTAATTTTTTACTCATCTGTTTTTCAGACTGGGGCTGTCTAGCGATTGCCACACAATTTATCAGCAATTCGTTTTAATTATTATGAATCTTAGGCAAATAAACATTGGTGATCACAATTTCTACACATCATCTTGATTAGCTTTTGGTTTTAGGCACAGAATGCAGAAATGGCTATTGATGCACATAGTGTTTGCTCATCCCCATATGGATCACAACACACTATCAGTTTTATGTGTTTAGCAAATGCAATAATATGGGCCTAATATCTGAGTTTCCAGATGTCCCACTTCATAAAGGATGGCTAAGTAAGCACCAATTTATTATTTATTATGCAAGAATAAGGGTGATACAGGCGACTTCAACAATTATAGAGGAATCTCTCTTTTGAATGTTGTAGGCAAATTGTTTGCTAAGGTCTTACAGATCCGGATACAAGTTTTAGTTGATAAGGTTTACTCCGAAACTCAATGTGGATTCCGCAGGAGAAGGTCAACAGTTGACGTGATCTCCCCGAAACAACTTCAAACAAAGTATCGGGAGTAGCGTATGTCAGTATATGCTGTTTTTATTGATTTAACGAAGCAATCGGTTGCGTCAGCAAAGAGAGTCTTTTCAAAATGCTTTATCTGATAGGATTCCCCGCAAGACTGCTCAAACTCGTTATTTCGTATCACTCTCCAATGAAAGTCTCAGTACATTTCAACGATTGCAGTTCAGTAGTATTTGAAACAAGATCGGGCTCTTGCTTCGTTACTTTTCGGTATTTTCTTTGCTGTGATTCTGAAACACGCTTCCAGGACGAGAACAAAAGGCATTTACCTATGCGAGCGAAGTGATTGCAAGCTTCTCAGCCTAAACCGGTTGTGAGCACAAACCAAGGTTGGGATGTGCTAATCCGTTACCCTTTGTTCGCTGACAATGCAGCCATTATTGCTCACTCTCAAGAACAATTCTAGTCTCTAATGGACTGATTTTCGTCGACACGCAAAGAATTGTGGCTAAGAATCAGCATGAGGAAGACCAAATTATTAGTCAAATGTTTGTATCACCTCCAATCATCACTCTGTAAAGTGTAAGCTTGAATCAGTACATCATTTCACATATCTTGGTCCAACCATTGCGGGTAACCTCTCGCGAGACATGAGGTTGATAAGCGGATTGGCAATGCAGCTGTCATTTTGTCCCGATTGAACTCTCGTGTCGGGGCAACCGCAAGTTGACTACAAAGACAAGGACTACGGTATACAACGCGTGCGTACTAAATGCTTTACTCTACAGCAGTGAAACCTTGACCATCTACTCAAGACACAAACGGAAACTGACTGCTTTCCATCTATAAAGCTTCCGTCGTATCTCGAGCATATTGTAGATGGAAGCATTGACTAATGTTAGAGTGCTTTCGAAAGCTGGTTTACGGAGCATGTCCGCCCTACTACGACAGCTCCGCTGGGTGGGTCATGCGTACAGGATGGAAAATGGTAGTATTCCCAAAGATCTACTTTATGGTGAGTTGAAATCAAGGAGTCGACCATTGGGCAGACCGCATGGTTTTGGGCGGTATGTTATAACTGTAGGAGTATTGCACTGGCCCAGCCGTGGGTTCGACAGAAAACACAACCGAACTCGAACTCGTGTATTAACCGAATGAATGAATGAATAATCACAATATCAGGGAGCGAGTGAATATCACAATGTTTGTACACTGAACAATAATCACAATATGCACTTACGATCGATCGTGATTGATGGTTGATCGATAGTTCGCTCCGCGTCTATACAACACCTCCCTCTTTTAACAAAAAAAAATCAACATGGGACGATTGATTCATAACGTGGGTATCGCGGGTTGACGGATAAACGAGTGACCGGTTGCCTGGTCCGAGTTGAAAAACGGCGTGTTGTATGTGGCGTATTGTTGGGTGCTTCGTTATGAGGTTCTGGTCGGGTTTCGGTTAAAATCTCAAGTGGGATCGTATCCGAGGGGGAATTTGCCTTCGCCACTTTACCGTTTCGCGGTCTCAAATGATTGACATGGCGTGTCCATATTAGGTTACCAACTTGTACTTTGTATATAACTTTTCCGACTTTCTTGACTATTGTTCCTGGTAACCAATCTTCCATATTGTATCGCATATTACGTACATAGACTCTATCCCCAATCTCAAAACTTCTCTGTTTTGCACAATGATGTTTGTTAAATTGATGTTTCATCTTATGACTATATTCCGATTGTCGCACAGCTACTGGTTTCATGGCATCCAATGTCTGCCTTAACTTCCTTCCCAGAAATAGTTCTGCTGGCGACCTGTTATCGTTATTGGCGTGTATGGGTGTTGATCTGTACGATAATAAGAATGTATTCAAGAAGTCATGACACGTTCCATCCAACTTTGCTTTGGCTATTGCTCGCTTCAATGTATCCACAAATCTTTCAACCTGTCCATTTGACTGAGGGTGGTAGGCTGGCGAACAGACATGATTTATTGCCGCGAGCTGCAAAACTGCTCAAACTCAGAATATGTAAATTGTGAGCCGTTGTCGGACACAATCGTCTCGGGCACTCCAAATTTCGAAAATAGATTTTTTAGAGTTGATAGCACCGATTGAGTCGAAGCAACTCTCATTGGAAACACTTCGGGCCACTTTGAATACGCATCAACAATGACGAAGTAATATGTACCATCAATCGGACCTGCAAAATCAATGTGGATTCGTAACCATGGGCCTTCTGGTATTGGCCAAGGGCTAAGCTCACATTTTCGAGGCATTTTAGCGGTCATGCAACAACTGTGACATTCTCTGACAAATGTTTCTATTTGTTGGTCCATAAACGGCCAGTAAGCGTAACTTCGGGCAATGCTTTTCATGCGACTGATTCCTGGATGGCCCATGTGAAACTGTTTAAGTACCTCTTCCTGTAAGACTTCAGGGATAACCTCACGATTCTGCATCATAAGGCATTCTTGAACGTCGGTGAGAGCAAATCTCCTTTTTGCAAACTCCTTCAGTTTTTTATCAGTCAATACGGCAGGCCAACCACACTTCATATACTGCAGGACTGTTTGAATCGTTTCATCTTTTGATGCCTCTTGGCTGACTCGATCAAACGTGATTGGTATTTGTTCCAAGGCTTGTTTAAAGATTGCGTATGTGTCCTGATCATTTTCATCCGTGATGTTAGCAATTATTATTTCTTCTTCTGGATTATTGTTATTATGCATTGAGATTAGTCTTGACAACGCATCTGCGTACCCGAAACTCTTGGTATTCACGAACTTGAGAGTGAAATCATATCCAATGAGTATCGTGGCCCAGCGTTGTAATCGATTGGCTGTGTGAACTGGGACCCCACTTTTAACTCCGAAGATTGAAAGAAGTGGTTTATGGTCGGTACATAGAGTGAACTTCCGGCCGTGAAGCATTTTGTGAAATTTTCGAACTGCAAACACATTAGTGCTAACCCTTCTTTTTCTATTTGGCTGTAGTTCTTTTCTGGTGTGGTTAATGAACGAGATACATGTTGCACAGCCTTTTGTGTACCGTCAGGCATTTTGTGTAGTAAGACTGCACCAATTCCGTATTCCGGAGCGTCGGCCGCCACTATCATGGGTAGTCTAGGGTCATAATGCGTCAGCAGAAGATCAGATTTTAGGACTTCCTTTATTCGTTCAAATGACCGTTGACATTCGTTCGACCATTCCCACTTAGCAGTCTGCGTAAGTAGATTATTGAGTGGCGCTCGTAATTCATACATCTTGGGTACAAAGTTGTGATAGTAATTAACCAAACCCAGAAACGACTGTAGGGTTGCTTTATTTGAAGGTGCCGGCATTTTTTCGATGGAAGCGATCTTCGACGGATCTGGCCTTCTGCCCTTGCTATCTATGACCGTTCCCAAATATGTAATTTCAGGCATACCGAATGAACATTTTTCACACTTAACATGAAATCCATATTCAGCTAAGCGTTGAAATACAACCTCCAAATGATTTAAATGTTCTTGTTTTGTACGGCTGACAATAATCACGTCATCAAGATATGCCATCGCAAAATCAAGACCTGACAACATTGTGTCCATCAGTTGCTGGAATATGGCTGGGGCACATTTAACTCCGAATGGCAGTCGATTGTAGCGATACAGACCTTTATGAGTGTTTATAGTCAAGAGTTCTTTACATTCATCCTGAACCTCGACTTGTAAGTATGCATCAGAAAAATCGATCTTAGAAAAAACTTGTCCACCATTCAGTTTCGCGAATGAGTCTTCTGGAATTGGTAGTGGGTATTGATGAGTTTCCAGTGCCTCATTGAGTCCAGTTGAAAAATCGGCACATATTCGCACGGTTCCGTTCGGTTTTCTGGCAGTAACTATAGGAGCTGCCCACGCAGAGTAAGAGACTGGACTTATCACCCCTATGCTTTCTAGTCGATCCAACTCCGCAGTGACAGTTTCTATGGAAGCATATGGAACTGGACGTTTAGGTCGAAAAACTGGTCGACTTCCCGAGCGAATATATAAAGCTGCTTTTATCTTGTTACATCGTCCGAGTGTGTTTGAAAATACTTGAGGGTATGTGTTCATCAAGTGTGAAGTGATGGTAGATTGATTCAGGTTATTTAGCAGTGAAACATTATAATCTGAACATGATGGGTTATTGACGCTAGATGGTTCGCAAATATCCAAAATTGGAAAACTCCATAAATTAAGTTTACTGATCCAGTCAATTCCAAGTAAATTCAAAAAATCGAGTTCCGTAATGTAACAATAACCATTTGAATGAACGCCACGAAATGAAAAGTTACATTGTAGCTTACCCACGAAACTGAACTGTTCTCCAGATGCTGATCTGGCAGTATGGTTTGTTTCTTCATATTTTGGGCATCCTAATTGTTGCCACGTTGCTTTGGAGATTATTGTAATGTCAGAAGCCGTATCTAGTTGCAGTTTTATCAGCATCCCGTTTATACGAATGCTTATGTACTTCCTTTGAGTCACTGCGTTTACCCCGGTGGTTGTGAAAACCAGATTTGAAATACTTCTGTTTCTTATGCTGTTTGGTTTACTTGTCATTAGCTTCGAAAAGGTTCCGCGGCACGCTTTCTTTATATGACCGACCATTCCGCAATTGTGACACCTGTATTTCTTATATCTGCAAAATTGTTCGTAGTGCAGCATTCCACAGTGCCGACATGCACTTCCGGGTTTGATCTGTTGTAATCTGTTGCATCGACATTCTGGATTGATTCTCTCATCAGATTTGATCGCATTTATATTTGAGACTGGCGGCCATGCATGCTGTTCTATCATCTTAGAATCATGCTTTAGATTCAGCAATTTATGACATTCCTCACTGACACTCTGTAATGTCATGTCGGGGTCGGCTTCCAGCTTTGATAAAACTTTTGTCCGTAACTCATAATCATTGGGAGACTGCAATCCACAAACAAATATCAGATTTTTGAAAGCGTTCTCTGTAAGCTTTTTTAGTTTAAAACGTTCGCACTGCTGATTTACTCTGCCAGTGTATGTTATGATATCTTCATCAACTCCCTTTGTGATTTGCATACAGTTGTATCTGATATTGAACAAGGATGAACGTTCGCCAAAAATGCTGCTGAGGCATTCAATGGTTTGTATTAAACTGAAATCTTTCGGACATTTTGGAAGAATGAAATTGCAATATTTTTCATGTTCCACTGGCCCCAACTTCCGTAACAACATTCGCACACGAGTCTCCTCATCTAGCTTTGCACAATCGACCATGAACATATCTTCTTATCTTCGGTACCAGGACTCGAATGTAACCCCTTCATCTGGCTGATAATGGAATTCGTTGATGTTTTGCAGTAAACTGACAATAGATTGTCCCGAACTTTGACCGTTGAATGTATGGGATGTCATTCGTTGTATTAACTCTTCAAACATCTGCGCCTGTTTATTAAGCACTTTTTCTACGAATTCCACTGGCACTGACATTGTTCCGCACCC
>JACCGJ010017774.1:0-26929 GCA_013407085.1 Atriophallophorus winterbourni
TGCGATGCATGTTCCATTGTGAGAATTAAGTCGGTCTTCATGATGCTTAGCAACGTTACAGGCGTAAAGGTTCTGAAGATCCGTTGAAGCCTACCTAGAAGCTTTGAAGCACGCTTGTAAGTGACCTCACAATGCACGCTGTCCTTTAGGCTGCCACATATCCAGACTATAAGATCGTTCTCCGATTCGGTCCAGCTCAAAATCGTTTGCCCAAAGTGATAATTGTACTGGAAGGGCTTACCGATTTGCAGTAGCTTGCAGTTTTGAAAATTGAACGGCAATTTATTTCTAACTGACCATTCGTGTAGTGCATCTAAATCACTTTGCAGTTTTACGCAGTCTGCAGTTGATTTTATCCGCATCCAAAGTTTAACATCATCCGCAAAACGAACTACCTTGCATGAAAGCGTCTCAGGTAAATCATTTGATGTAACTAAAACGAGCACTGGACCGAGAACGGAACCTTTCGGTACACCACTGGAGGTATTAATGGCTCGTGATTGTACCCCGTTAACTCGAACGGTTGCCTTGCGCCCATTGAGGTAGCTTTCGAACCATACGAGTAGCTGCCCGTCAATACCAATTTGTTTCAGCTTTTGTAGCAACAGGAAGTGATCAACTCTGTCGAAAGCTTTCGACATATCCAGATAGCACGCGTGCACACTGTCTCCTGCGTCAACCGTTTGGGTTCAATCGTTTAATACCGTCAGCAAGTTTGTCAAGCATGAGCGAGCTTTACGAAACCCATGCTGGGCGACAGATAGTATATTTTGTGATTTCAAGTGATGAACTATATTTTCCGTCACTATGCGCTTCATCACTTTGGATATTACGGGGAGTAGGGTGACAGGACGGTAGTTCACGGGATCTGAACGGATACCACCCTTATATATCAGTGAAATTACCCCTGTCTTCCACTCTGTTGGAACCACTCCTTCGGTTAGGGAATGTTGGAACAATTGGCATAGTGGTTCACACCGCTGCTGTTAACAGGATTTTAGTAGTGCTGGTGTTACTCCATCGGCTCCAGGAGATTTTCAAGGGTTCATTCGACACAAGTGTCTTCGTATAATCGCTGGATTAATCTCAATATCATTCAGTTGTTGAGATACAATCGATGTCAGCAGATTCTCATTCGCCCTAACCATTATCGGGCTGAACACATTTGCATAAAATTGAGCGAGAGTATCAGCCGTTTCCTCTGCTGTGACTGTTCATCCATTCTCAGAAATAACAGGAAACACCCCTGGTTTCCCACTGGACCGAGCATTGACAATCCGATAGAGAAGTTTAGGGTTTTCTTCTATTTTCAAAGACAGAGAGCGATGGTAATATTGCTTGTCCTCTTTGACGAGAGCATTCACTTTGTTACGAATTTTAGAAAATTGCTGCCAAGAGGCATCAGTTCTGGTCTTTTCGGTGTTCAGTCCAAGCAAAGTTTCGTTTCCCGAGCCATTTTTTATGCGACTGCGAAGCTTAAATCGGAAGTCACTTGCCCGTAGTTCATCAACAAATCGCGAATTATGATCTATGTTTGACTGAAGTATTTTCGTGAGCTCACTGCATTGTGTTTCGGTGTTGTGCTGATCAAGTTCTTGCCAATTTACTAGCCCAAGCGATCCACGTAGACCCGCGTAGTCGATCTTTCTGAATTGTTTGGCGGACGCACAAACTCGTCTTGCACTGCAAACAAACTCAAAGGCGAGCACCAGATGATCACTCCGACCGAGGGGCGCAATGTAGTCAACACCCTCAACTGCTGTTTTCTCTGAAGTAAAGATTAGATCCAAAATGGATGGCAACTCTGATCCTCTTCTATGAGTAAAGTCAAACACATGATTATGCAGCGGAATCATGTCGATCACCTCACGAAATTTGTGATCAAATGTGTGTAGAGGGTGATCGGATCTGGCAAAGAGATGAGGAAGATTGAAGTCCCCCATGAGTAATAATTGCGAGCTACGCTTCTCTCTGGCGTAATTTAGCGATTGTAATAACCTGTCATTTTGAGTATCATTCGAGGCTGGGGGGCGGTATATGATTCCAAGAATGCAATCGTCCTGTGACACATTCGTGAGACTGCACCATAGGGTATCTTCGAAATCAAGGTTTGGATCGTGAATTTTCATGCACTGAAGACGTTCGTGACAGTATAAAGCCACACCACAACCTTTTCTTGGGCAATCATTCCGTATTAGCATCATGTTGGGGATTAGGAGTTCACTTTCAGTCATACAGGATTGAAACCAGGTTTCAGTAACAGCAACGAGGTCGGGCGTGTATCGTTTGCACAGCTCGGTCAGTTCAGTCAATTTGTTGAACAAACTTTGAGCATTGGTATAGATGCATTTAAGTGAGTTTTTAGAATACAACACCGAGTCAGTATTTGTATTGATTGGTCCGACGATGTCGACGTCGGACCAAAATCGTTTTTTGAAGCAATTGTAAGTAATTTTGCGGGCGAATTTGCACCAGTCTCGGATAATTGCGTAATTAAAGGCTTCAGGTGGACCTGAACAGCGGCTTCTGAGTTGCACAGTCTAACGTTTTCAGGTAACCTGTTTCTATTCACTTCTAGCTTGCTTCGAACATCATCCGCCATGCTACTTGAAAGAAACGTAACCTTAAGTGGATTTGCCCCTTTTCCGTGATATTTCGGCGAACGAGGTATTCTGTATGTGTCGACAAATACAGAATTTTGTAAACCGATATTTTCGGCTATAAATGACCATTGTTTACGGTCGAGCTCTTTGTTTTCGAAGCCCGCTGGGGCGCCCAAATTTTCTGGAACGTCAAGCAAAATAATACTCTTCGGTGCTGTTTGATCCCGCCTATTTGGAAACAAGAACGTATGAAAAGTACGAACTGTATACTCGATATCGAAGTGCCGGGTGCTCAACCGCATACCGTCGACGGAAATCTGGGCGCGTGATTGGCTTTTAGCCACCTTCAGCCATGTGCAACTTGAACTTGGCTGTACGTTCAACTTTGTTGCATTTGCCACGCTCAGTTACAAACTTTTACGAATTTTCACCGTATCACAGTTGTACCGTAAAATAGATACTCTATTTTACTTATTCTCGAAAATTTAAACACACAATTCATTATTGCACCTCTTGCTGATTAATTACTTCCGTAATAAACTCAGTATTCTGTTTTAATCTTGCATCACCGTGTTTTAGCATTTTTCAACTATGAATAAAACTGTTTGTATTAGCGTGAAATGTGGCAAAAATGTAGCCAAAGGTAGTTAGTGCAATGCTTGCAAGCGTTGGGCTCACCCTGGCTGCTCAGCTATACATAAATCCCACTATGGGCTTTAAGCGAAATTCTGCTGGCTTCCGTGGTATTGCAGTGATTGTCACAAGGCTGCCACTGAAGCCGCATTTGTGTACCACGAACGGCGATCTAGTTTGACGCTAGCTAGTGCGTCTGAATCCGTGTCCGACCGAACTTATGCATCAGTCACGCGGTCCAATTTAGTCCCTGGGCGGGCTTCAGCGGTTAACAAGGCCAAACATTCGAGCCAGTTATCTCGCCCTCCTGTGCCATTCACCTCTGTCGAGGCAAAAAATAAACCTAAGCCTTCTAAAAAGCGGGTGTTCAAGGGCTCTAAACCACCACTAACCGACGCTAACGTCACACTGGTCGAACAACCACCTACTAGTCTTAGACTACCTTCACGAATGGTGTCCAATACAGCAGGCACCCCAAGAAGGCAGGCTAAAACTACTAATTCCGGTAAAAATGGACAGCAACATACAAATGTTGTCGGTTCCAACGCCATAGATCAAATTATTCTGGAGCTGAACAGTCTTCGGAAAAAAATTGAATCATTACATGGCCCATCTTCGGCTCGAAAAAATAGAACTCGTAATGTTCTAGTTTTCAATCGTACCGAGCCCTTCATCAAGGAATCCAAATCTCGGGCCGAGAACAGATCCTTGCGGAACCCCGGAAGTTGGACGTGTAACCTGCGTTTTCGACTCCGTTAACCTCGACCTGTGTATAACGGTCAACAAGGAAGTCTTCAATCCAAGTTAAAACAGGTCCCTTTACACCACGAGCACGGAGCTTGAGCAATAGAGGTTGAAATGGAACACGGTCAAAAGCCTTACTGAAGTCAATGAAGGCAGTGACTACCGGGTGACCCAGATCAAGTTCAGCACACCAGTGCTCGCGAGCAGTGATGAGATTGGATGAGCATGATCGTCTTGGCGTAAAACCATGTTGAGCAGATGTTAACTGACTGGTTGTAAGGAGAAAATCTTCAATCTGTTTCTTCAGCAGTCGTTCCAGAGTCTTCACAACTACCGAAGTGAGGGTAACCGGTCGGTAGTTAGCCGGATCACTGGTTTCACCGCCCTTATACATTGGTTTGACAATGCCGTACTTCCAATCTTTAGGTAACCTACCATACCTCAGAGATAAATTGAAGATTAGCGCCAGTGGTTTATGTATGATACTCGACAATACCTTTAAAAGCATTGGGTGTATATCGTCCGGGCCATGTGCTGCGTGTACATCGAGTCGTTCTAGTAAATACTGCACCATCTCTGGCGAGATCGAGATATCCGGCATTTCGGCGTTGCTCTAATGAAGCAGAGGAATGGGAAACGTCCCCTCTGTGTAAACCGAATTGTACTGAGCGGCGAGAAGAACTGCTTTACGTTCATCATCATGTTCAGTCGAACCTCCCATAGATCTCAAGCAAGGTACTCGTTGAGAAGCTTTCGTTCTACGTCTTATGTACGCAAACAAGCGTTTCGGCATCGAGTTGGCTTCGTCCACCAAGCGAGTTTCATAGTTCTGCCTTTTTTCTCTTTGGAGGTAGGCGCACTTGTTGCGGATAACTTTGTAGGTTACATAGTCATCGGTGCATCCACTAGAACAAAACTTCCGCCATAACCGCTTTCTTACCTTCATGTGTTTACGGATAACGTTATCAAACCACGGCGGTCCCTTAGCGGGGGATCTTCCATTCATCCATGGGGCATGATTTTCAAGCTATCTTATTTTACCCAAAAAGTCCAACCAACAGATATCAACATTCGTAGATAGAGGGAGTGACCAGTCCATCGAGTTTGCAGACGTGATTAGACTCTTTGTGTCTAATTTCCAGTAGTTTCTCCAGGCATGCGTACGTGTTCTCGGTTGAAGACCCCGATTCCAAACGAACCATAAAGAACCGTGATCGCTGCAACCAATGGAAGTCTCAATAGACAGATTCGTAACATCAGAGAATCTAGGTGTGACCACCAAATCCAATATCGAAGGAACTTGCCCAACGCATATCCTCGTAGGATCGTTTACATCCTGCACCAAATTCAGCTCCAAAATCGTATCTGGGAATTCTCGTTGGAACGGTTCACCCCTCGAAACTAAATCCGCCCAGTTTATATCAGGAGCATTCAGGTCTCCAAGAACGATACAGTCACCAGTTATACCATGACGTTTGATTTGATCACATAACACAGGAACGTAAGCGCCAGGTGAGCGGTAAATGACCCCAAGTGATGCAGCTCCAGAGCTAGACTTCACCTTACACCAGAGGCATTCGGCATTTCCAGCATCATTTTGAAACCTTTCCAATAGTTCCACGATCAGGTGCTCTTTAAAGTATACGGCAACGCCACCGGCAGATCTTGAAGCTACTCTGTCACTTCTGAAAAGCGTATAGTGTGGTAGCGCGCACTCCATATCAGATATATCCATTGTTAACCACGATTCCGTGACAGCAATGATATCTGGCTGTCGCCGACAGGCAATTTCACTAACCTCATCAAGTTTATTGCGTAGACTTCTCGCATTGAAAAGCAATACTCGAAATCTCTTCACAGAATGATTAACTGGGGTTGAATTGACAGCGGCTTCCAACGAATGTGCGGCCTCCTCCTCACTACCCGAAAATCCACAATATGGAGATCAACCTCGCCAGCTTCCCTGCGTGCTCGCAATTCTTGGGTAGCTGTTTTCATTTTGATTCTATCTTCAGGAGATAGGTCGCGTAGTATCTTGAATGGCTCACCCTTAAGACGATGAGCGCGTCTTAGTACCATCTGGACTTGCTCATCTGAAGCTAAAACAATTTTCAGCGTCCGCGGTTTATCATCCTCCTTCTTCCGGCCAAGTCGGAATGCAGAAATTATGGTAACTCCTTCCTCACCTTGATCAAAAAGCTTTGAAAAAGTTGATTGTAGGAATGTTCGCTATTACTGTAAGCGTAGTTCAGCCATGTCCCCGGTTTGCTCAGGAACATTTACCATATTAAGGCATTGCTTCCGAGAATCCAAAAGTGGCTTCTTTGAGACCGGAGATCTAAAAGCATTATCAGAAGTAGGTACTTCTTCCACTGCATTTAGCTGAGCCTCTATTTTGCTCAATCGCCGTGACAATATTTCATAGCCCGGATCACTGTGTAGACCCTTCGACGTCACATCTGCATAAGTCTTATTTTTTCTTTACTGTTGAGCAAACGGTGTTGAAGGAGAGCAAACGTCCAGTTCCTGCACGTTCAATGGATCCTCGATACTAATACCATTTTGTAAACGGCTTATAGTCGATGAAGCGAATGGCATGCAAGTTTTCTCCACAGATAGGTGGTGTCTATCCTCAGCTGAGGTTGGGTCAATGTTTATGTCACCTCCAACAAGCACTTTAGCGGCTTTAGTAGATGCAGCTACGACTTTATTCTGACTACTTCCGTGCTCAACTCTTGATGGTGGAAGGCATATCTTACATACAGTTCGAATAACATTGCATGATATAATCTGAAGCCCCTGATACGTCTCTGACTTCATTCCTCCGCATCGAATATGCATCCATTTGAGATATATTTCACATTGTACTGCTTTTGCATTATCAACAACCTGTTTAGCGCATACAAGACAAGAGTCCCCCGAGCGAGCAGCGGGGCACCGATTCCCTTGCATCTTCGTGACAGCAGGTGCTGTATTATTTACTTTTGCAGATTTTCTAGTCATAACCATGTTGAAATCCGGTGAAAATCAAATAAATACAAACCAAAGGATTCGTAAGAAGCAAAATACCACGTTGACCTTGAAATCAAAAGTGTTGACCTTGAAATCAAAAGTCATGCTTTTGCCTTTCGTGAAAGAGCGTCACCTCTGACTCAGGAATATTGGTGCATATTACACCTAAATTTTTTATGCGTTTTATCGAATTTTTCTGCTCCCTGTGATATGGAACCGTTTTGCTTTAAACTTCCTCTTTTGCCTGAGGTTTAGGGCTCAATTCTAACGCCAAACACTTTTCACCTTTAGCCACCATCTGGGCAAATGTTAGCTTGCTAGAATGAGACGCGTTCACTTGGAGCTCTTTGGACGTAACCCCTGAGTCTGGAATCGATGGTACATTATTGACTTTTTTCAACAGTTCTGTCGATTGATGGAGCTCAGATTGCTTTTTGTTATCTTGAGCATCATCTGCTTCGGGTTGAATCGCTGGGGCAATTTTATTCATCAAGAGTGTTTCAAGCCTTTCCTCAATTATTCGATAATTATTTTCTAATTATTTTCTTATCCTACAAATGAACCAACACCTTTCTGTCTATACGATCTAGCCTACATCGGCTCTTCTGTAACTCATAATTTGCCGGCAAAAAACCATCTACCATACTAATGGAGATGCACCGCTTGTTAGGGACATCGCACGTGGTTCAATCCGTATTGAAGTCCAGGCATCCTAAATAACTACATGTTAAAGAGCCCAGACTATTGCGCGTCACCATAACATCCTTGAAGGATGTTGAATCCGTATTACTTTCTGCATACACTTTGCGCAACAGCAATTCACCCATCCGCATATTTCCGGAAGTGTCATGGGTTGAAGGACAAACCAAGAAGGAAACGAGCTTCAACTGGAATTTGGATAATGACAAAAAAGAATTTTTATTCATGGCGTTCCAGAAATAACTGAACATGACACCAATAAAAACACGACTCACGACCGCAAACAGTGGCGTTTCATACAACAAAGTAAAATCACTGACACTGGCGATTGGTTTGAAACGATTACATGTTGCTCCCAGCAACAAGGGCTCTGTACTCCGCATACTTAAAGTAACTTCAATCACAATCCAGGGTGAATGATGCGTTACAAAGTTGGTACCGGTATAAACGTTTTGCACCTTCCGAGATCCGTCTCCGTTCTGCCCTCGATAAAAAGCGAATCAACAAGCGTCAGTGTGGTTCTGCCTCAAAAAACTTATCGCAGCCGGTCCTTCCAGGATCGGCGTAATGAACGTCCAAAACAACTCTGCAGACTCCGCCCTATCTCGCGAGAGCCTAAAATGTTTCTATGCGAACGCTCAAGGCCTGCTCAGTAAACTTACTGAACTTCGTACTCAACATGCTGCTCAACACTTCGACGTGATACTTATGACTGAGACATGGTCATTATCTTCCGTTGCAGACGCCGAAATGTCACTTCCTTGTATGATTGTCATTCAAAAAGATCGTCCCACCAAGGGTGCCGGAGTTTTCTTGTACCGTAACTCCTCACTTCACTGTGAACCACTATCTCACATTCGTCTGCAAACCATAGATTCCCTGTGGGGCCACTTGCAGCTCAGAAACTGACTGCTCTATTGGCAGTGATCTACCGCCCACCAAATGTATGTATGTATGATGTATGAAAGCACAAGCCTGATCCAGGCAAAGTGCCGCACAGTCAGAGACTGCACGTGGGCTAAGATACTGTCAGGTTGCCCAGGCCTAGACAGATATGAGGGGGTAAATAGAAATGGTAGTGAGACTCCAGCGTGTACTCGCATGCAACTCACTACCGTTGGCCAATCGATTTAGCACGATGTTAGCCGCACAGCACAGAAATGCTGCACGATTGCACATCCGTGCACGTGAACGAGTAGAGTGACATCAGCACGACAGCTTCGTAGCGGCTTTCACTGCCGCGTCGCTCCAGTTGACAACATACTCGATTAAGCAAACAATCCACCACAAGCACTGATTACATACCCATAGCTGATTACCAATCGCATTTATAGATCAATGTATGAGCGCATCAAGTTATTTGGTCTGAACTATTTCTCCATGTGCGCACTATTGATAATGTCATTACGCATCTATTTGTGAAATTATGTCATCATCATGGAACACAAGTCTGGAGCCAGATAAAGTGCGAAACACCAAATACACATGAGGGAGTGTAAGCCGCAAGTTCAATTAATCGATCGCCGTTCTCGCAGCGCTGCACTAAGCCAAATCTTCCCAACATTCGGTTAGTTGCATCATCATCATCATCATCATCATGAAGCACAAGTCTGGAGCCAGACAAAGTGCCAAACAATATGAAGCAGAAAATGCAGATAAGCAAGCGCGTGGAAAAGGGGAAGCAGGCAAGCGGAATACGCTAAAGCAAATGCAAAAAAGCAGCTTGTTTTTGTAGTTTCACTGCATGCGATTTTTTTTTGTTTTTATGTTTTATGTAAAATAATACCGGATAAAAATTATGACACACAATAAAATACACTGGCGCCACTGACTTCGGTTTGTAGCCATATCGCGTAAGGTTTCCAGCGAACTATTAGGTGGAGCTTTTGGACCCCACCCAGGCAAACGAATACGCCCAACTGAGCCTAGCGCTACGGTGAGTTTCTTCATCCCAACGCGCCGCGTCATGGACTGGCCACCCGATGTTTTCTCCCAGTTCTGCCAGGCTCTGCGAATAAGGCGCGGATGTGCAATCGTGCAGCATTTCTGTGCTGTACGGCTAACATCGTGCTAAATTGATTGGTCAACGGTCGTGAGCTGCATGCTGAAATACGCTGTAGTCTCACTACCATTTCTATTTCTATCCCCCCTCATATCTGTCTAGGCCTGGGCAACCTGACAGTATCTTAGCCCAGCACTTTGCCGGGATCAGGCTTGTGCTTTCATACATATACATACGGTAAACGGTGAGTAGAAATTCTTAAAACATGTCCCAACCATCGCAAGCGAGCAAGCATCAGCATTTCTCTCAGTCCGTGGCCACCTGGTCCTAACACCCGCTTGCATATATCTATATTTGTAACACAATGCTGCCACCGAATGCGAGCAATTCTACGCAGGCAACGGGTATCAAAATCAGAAAACCGACGGACATCTTCCGCAGCATCTGATGATCCAGTGCGTGCATTCCAATCGCATACCACAACTTATATGTCGTTTTCAGTTACTCTATCGACGACGGATTGTAGTTGCTTTTAAAAATCGTCTTTAGCATTTTGGTCGGCAGATAACGTTGGGGCGTATACGAAGGCGATAGTATTATTGAAAGAATGCCCTCTTGGCCGGATCAATGCAATTCTTAGAGACAGGCCTCCATGACGTGGGTCATTGCTTGGCATTATCACTGAGTGCTATCGCTACACCGTGCTGTCTAGTTCCATCGTCATGCTCACTGTAGAGGAGCCAGTATGTACAATCGAACCCGGGGACTTTAATCGGTTTCGATCCGTGCCCAGGAAGGCGAACCTCTGTGAGACAGGCAGCATCTACCCGGTACTCCTAAAATACTGGCGTCCATTCTGCTTCACCGATTGAGTACCAAACGGGAAGAGCAAATCCGTGAGGAGCAAACTGGGTTTCGTGCCGGCCGAGGGTGCATAGATCAAATTTTCACACTCCGTCAGTTACTGGAGCAACGCCACACTTTTCGTAAACCAACTATCGTGGTATTCCTTGACATCCGAGCGGCATTCGATTCAATCGATCGTGAAAGTCTTTGGAACTGTCTACTGAGACATGGAGTGCCCGAGAAGTATGTTTGGATCTTGAAAGCATTATATTGCCAAACTTCGGGCAGGGTTCGAGCGTACGGACAATTGTCGTCCTCGTTCAATATCTCCAGCGGGGTGCGGCAGGGCTGCCCTATCTCGCCGTTCCTTTTTAACTTCGCGATCGACGATGTCCTGAGAAAAGCTTTAGCTGGCCTGGTGGGCACAGGTGTTGAACTTCTGCCGGGTGAGCGAGCGACCGATCTAGAGTATGCCGATGACATCGCACTTCTGGGAGATGACCCTCATATAATGCAACAAGCCCTGGACCGCCTGGCACTTGAAGCTTCAAGGTATGGCATGTGCTTTGCGCCTAACAAGTGTAAAACACTTACCCAGGATTGGAGCGGCTCTCTTCCAAACCTAACTGTGTGCGATGTCAATCTTGAATTGGTCGACAGCTTTGTTTACCTTGGCAGTTGTATCTCCGCTGGAGGTTGTGTCGAGGACGAGATCTCACATCGTGTTCGCAAAGCGGGTGCAGCGTTTGCTAACCTTCGCCACCTGTGGCGTCGACGCGATGTTTCACTCCATACTAAAGGCCGAGTGTACAACGCAGTGGTGCGTGCTACACTCCTTTATGGCTGCGAAACCTGGTCTATCCGAGCGGAAGATGTCCGTCGGCTTTCTGTTTTTGATACCCGTTGCCTGCGTAGAATTGCTCGCATTCGGTGGCAGCATCGTGTTACAAATATAGATGTCTGCAAGCGGGTGTTAGGACCAGGTGGCCACGGACTGAGAGAAATGCTGATGCTTGCTCGCTTGCGATGGTTGGGACATGTATTAAGAATGCCTACTCCCCGTTTACCGTACCGCGCCTTATTCGCAGAGCCTGACAGAAGCTGGGAGAAAAGATCGGGTGGCCAGTCCATGACGTGGCGCGTTGGGATGAAGAAACTCACCGTAGCGCTAGGCTCAGTTGGGCGTATTCGTTTGCCTGGGTGGGGTCCAAAAGCTCCACCTAATAGTTGGCTGGAAACCTTACGCGATATGGCTACAAACCGAAGTCAGTGGCGCCAGTGTATTTTATTATGTGTGTCATAATTTTTTTTATTATTTTTTATTATTTTACATAAAAAAACAAAAAAACAAAACAAAAAACCCAAAAAATCGCATGCAGTAAAACTACAAAAACAAGCTGCTTTATTGTGCATTTGCTTTTGCGTATTCCGCTTGCCTGCTTTCCCTTTTCCACGCGCTTGCTTATCTGCTTTTCCTGCTTCATATTGCTTGGCACTTTGTCTGGCTCCAGACTTGTGCTTCATGATGATGATGACTCTAGTAAAGAGCGCATTGTGATGGCTTGACTACCCACATCCAGCAGTGTCCCTACATTCCAGCGTCCTATATAAAAATCCTTCCGTATGTTTATGGCCCCAAAACAGATGACCTCAAAATTGCCTTGTTGTAGACTTATGCCATAATAATCTTTTTTCTCAGATGCCAATAAAAGAAAATGACTTTATAGTCATACATAATGAAGAGTACTTCCGTGTTTTGCAACTCTCCTCAGACAGGTACTACTTTTATATCCGCATTATTAGTTTCTCTCAGTCCTGCTACCATTGATGGATCCAAGGTGTTTTTAAAACATGCTATCGGACTACCTTATGGCACATTGTTTTCAGTCGATAGAGAACACGTGTATCCTGTCAGTTTGGACCAACCGAAGGTGCACAATCATCCAGTTTACTTTATTTCAGTCTACAATTTTGCAAGAGCATGATCATGCGAAAGATAATCGGGAAATTCTTGATGATACAACCAATCAAAAACTTGGCTACAGTGATATAAAACAAATGCAGTCTATAGGAGCTGCACCCGAAGTAACTCTTGTCGTTCATATACTCTATTCCAAGCAAACAGGATATTGTGACCGAGCTCATTAAAGGAAATGCAAACTTTCAGAAAAAGACGAAATTTTCCCAAGAAAAATATCTTGCGAAAAAGCGCAAACGACATTTTGAATTATTCTACATCGATAAACCCTCTACCAGGATTTTATGCGAACTGTATACGAAAATTCGCAAGGACAAGTGCCTGTGAGTTTTTATGAGACCTCTTTTTATTGCCGAGTAGCGTATCCGTAACATGATACTGAACTGCGAAAGTTTGCCTGAAACTTGGTCTCGTAGAGATATTTCCTATGCGGATGCTCAGTCTACTTTAGACCGAATGTGTAGTATCATACCATCCTTTGGTATGCGCTTTACACCTTCCAAGTGTTAAATTTCTGTTACGGGATATTGATCCGATCGAAAGAGCGCTAAGCCTTGCGACTGTATACTGTTTTACCTATTTGGGTATGGTATGGTATGAAAGCACAGTCAGAGACTGTACGTGGGCTAAGATACTGTCAGGTTGCCCAGGCCTAGACATATATGAGAAAGAAAATAGATTAGAAATAGAAATGGTAGTGAGACTCCAGTGTGTTTCAGCATACAGCTCACTATAGAATCATTTAATTGCAAAACTCCAACTGTGCGTCTCATAGCGGCATCACATCCACACTCGTGCACTCTGAGTCATTGAACGTTTTGTGTAACCTATGATCCATGGTCGAGGTGTGATTAATCTGGTTTTGGCATTCTATCGAAACTATACACTATCTTATCGTGTCTCCTAGGCAGTCGCATAAGCGTTTAGATTTGTACCCTATTGTGTTGAACCGGTTTTGTAAATTATTAAATTCGAGATGCAATCAACTATGAGAGAAAACTGTAGTATGACATCAACTAGGTAGGATGTCATTCTAAACTCAGATCCTATTACTCGCACGTGCAGGAGCAAACTGTGAACGAGTGAGTTTCATTACTCGTAACGCCTGTTCAAATAAGGAGATTTCACCCCGCATTTCCAGAGTTACTGTAGCTTTCCTTAACTTCGGTCATCTGTGGCGTCAAACAGGTTTGTCTCTAAAGCTCAAGTGTAGAGTCTATAAGGCTAGGTTTCGTGCGGTTTTACTTTGCGAGTGTGTAACCTGGACACTGAGAAAAGGAGAAATAAGGCGTCTACGACAATCGCTGTCTCCGCACCATCGCTGGAGTTACTTGGCACCATCGGAAAACAAGTTAACGTGCTTAGACTTCGCTGGTTAGACCACTTATTGCGAATAGGGAATCATTGTTTTCCTAGCGCGGTTTTGTTCGCCACTCCTAACTCGGAATGGCGTCGTTGTAAGGGTAGCCAGACTCTGGCTTGGCTCACGCTGATTAAGGCTTTGACTGTTAAACTTGCTGCAGTTGGTGCGATCCCTCTTCCGAGTTGGGGTCCAAAAGATGAAAATTCACAGTGGCTTCTTACGCTTAGCGGTATGGCCCAAAATCGTGTTCCGTGGCGGTGTTGTGGTAGACGTCTTCTTGGAGTGTTTGATTAATCTGATCTGTTGTCAAGCGAAGTGACGAGGAAAGCTTGTTATGATGCATGACAGTGAAAGCCACTAACAAGTTGTCATGCTGATGTCGCTCCACTCGTTTAGAACACTTGCTTGAATGCATGTTTGATTCGATATGTAGCCACCTCATCCCAATGTGTCTGTGCCTAATACTTTATAGGTTCAATAGCTTTTTAAGTCCCACCATTCCCCATATAATTTAAAATTTTTTAAGATGTCATGGTTGTATTGCAGTTAAGCACTTAGTACTTGTGTAATGCTGTTTTGTGATGATGATCATATACGATATGGATGTAATAATTCGTTGACACCGATGCCACTAAGTGTGACTATTCTCGATATTGATCCTATCCTACTACTTTGTACGATGCAGTTAAATATACTAATCAACCATTTTGGTGCTCATGTCATTATTTTCAGTGGACTACGTTTCGACACGGTCTGCCATATTTTAACGTATGCCAATGTTCATGCTGGCTCGAAAATGATACTAATTGAGACATGCGCGGGTTTACTTCTTAATGCTGTTCTGGAACGGTTGGGTCCCCTCTCCCTTGGCGGTTCCGTGATCCAATTTTATCACGGCACCAGTCCCCCAGGCCTTGACATCAATCCTTCCATGGCGTCCGCCTACGAAAAACAGGTCAGTTTTAAAGAAATTCATGTCGTTCTAAATTTAAAGTGCTTTCACACCTCTACCTTATTCCAACATCACCAAAACTATTGTATGTATGAAATCTCAATCCTGGATCCAAGAAAGTGCCACACAGTCATCGACTGCACATGAGCTGTGATACTGTCAGGTTGCCCAGGCCTAGGCAGATATTAGAAAGCTATTGACATTTTATCGATAATAACCCTTTTCTTGATTTCTACCTGGAGCCCTGTGTTCATAACAACGAATCTCTTCACAATGCTGAACTATCGCAGTTATTTTTTTAACAACAACGCTTAAGTACATGTTCGCGAATGTGCAAGCGCAGTGGAATTCGCACCTCGATCTTCTTGACTGAAAAGCCTTCGTGTTTACTAGAATACCATCGCGGAACTTAATACGCCCGTAACGTGAACACTACCAAAACGCCAAGGAGAAAAATTCCTGTTATCATGCTGGCTATCATAGGATCCTTAGGTGCCCTTTCGAAAAATGTGCTTGGTGGCATCTAGAAACTCCGACTAACCTAATATTACAGACATGCATTTGTGGCAACTTTACTGAGAAAGTTGACTAGCTAAGGTTTCGATTCTATGCAGTGCTGAGGTACTTACACCTTCACTCAATCGAGAGTCACAAGTTTGCACTGTACTGCCGGTTACCTCAACGCGATGCCCACATTGCATGAAGCCTTTGAAGCAGAATCCTGAGAATATCAATGAATCACACACTAGTTATAGAAAGGTAATGGGAATTCAGCATGTATGTATGAAATTACAAGCCTCGATCCAGGCAAAATGCCACACAGTCTCACGTTTCGCGAGGGCTGAGATACTGTGTTTCCACATGCAGTTCAGTACCGTTGGCAAATCATTTTAGCATGGCTTTACGTGTGCTTTAAAAAGTACTGCACATCTGTGCATGAAAAGCATAACCGTTCAACAGAATCACTTGCCAAGGAATCTTGTTTGCCATAAACCAAGAAATAATCCCAGGCAAGATGGTAATAAATGTCAGAAAGACACTACCACATTGTCGGATATCTAATTGGATGCCGGTGCTATGTTGTTGTAAGGTCGTATAAATCGCCAATGAATTTACACAACAACAAAATCTCAAAAGTATTGGATGCTCAGTATTCCAGAGATGTATAAAATCACAAGCCTTATCCAGGCAAAGTGCCGCACAGTCACAGACTGCACGTGGGCTAAAATACTGTCCGGTTGCCCAGACCCTAGACAGATCTGAGGAAGAAAAAGAACAGGAAACGGTAGTGAGATTCCAGCCTGGTTCAGCATGCAGCTCACTGCCTCTGGCCAATCAATTTATTCGACAGTAAACTAATTAGGTCATTACATGGGCTAATGAAATCACAAACCCCAATCTGACAGTGATGTGCACATATGTTGCACGTGTGAGAAATACTGCCAGGCTGTTCAGAAGGGGATATTGGTATCGAGCCTGAAGCGTGTTCTTGCATGCAGCTAAATACTAGTGGCAATCAATTTAGCACGGTGTTATCTGGACAGCGCACACTATTGCACAGTAGCACATTCCTATATCGATGCAAAACGACTCACAATAACCCTTGGTCTTAACTCCGCTAACTAATACGAAGTGTAGTCAAGGTTTTACTTTGAATCCACCGTTAGTTAGGGTTCTTAACACGATGACCAAGAACAAAATAGATTTGTGATTTGAAATCAAACGCGGGGTGCAAATGCGATAATTGTATGCAATCAAACATCTGACGGCTAATCGCGGAAGGCTATCAGCTCATCGTCACCAGGGACAGCATTACACCGGACGATGAAGAAGGGTGGGACCTAAACAGCTACAGAATCTATAGAAGAGCAAACTCAAAACCATCTAAGTTCTACATTTATCGATTAACAACGAAGGTGAGGATGACAGGGGTTACGTCAGATCACACCTACCGAACTCGCCTCCTTCTCTAGGTATAAACTAGGATGAGTTATCTACATCTTGAATGGAACCGGTATTCAATCAAGTTTCGTAAACGAGCCGAGCGACATCAGCACGACAGCTTCATTGCGGCTTCCATTACCATGCATCGCAACAAGCTTTCCTCGTCACTCCACTTGACAAAATATACAAGGTTAATCAAGCACCCCAAGAAGATGCTCAGCGCCACTGAACACGGTTTCGAAGCATATCCGGAAGCGTAACTACCCACTGCGATGTCTAATCGCGGGGAGTCCACCCCAAAAAACGTGCTGCGCCGACTTAGGAAAGGTTAATATTTAAGGTATTTAGCTGCCTATGCCATTTGACGGTTTTGCCATCACGAGATCTACGCCAATCGGTATGTGGCGTCGCAAAAAATATTCTCTTTCGGTACAAGGTGTTCCGGCATCCGTAAAACGTCGCCCAACCAACGTAACATGTGTATGTTGATCTGCTATTACTACTGAAGAGCTTATCACGGAGAGCATCGTTGCATACGCGACATGCTGCGGAGACCTTGGTTGTTAAATATTCGGAGACGCCGAATGTGCTCATTACGTAAGCTCCAAGTTTCGCACCCATCCAATAATACAGCCCGAACTGTCACTTTGTAGACGCTACAGTTACTTGCGCCGAGTTTTGAGCTCACTTGCAACTCCGATCGTTTGCCAATTAATTAGGTGAGATCAGACTCAGGCCATAAAACAAGGAAATCGATGATGAATTTTGAGTATATTTACGCATCCGTGTTTGAATTTACACATTTTATACACGGCCTCGTCATTCCGATTGTTACTTTTCAAGGTTTATTCAGTTTGTTTACGGGATGTTATGAACCTGCTGACTAACCCGGAGAAATTCTTAGAGGAAGAAACTCTGCAGCACGAAAACTCAGCGGACACCGGTTCTGGAAATCTCGAAACCAATGCTTGTGAGTTTGACGGAATCTCTATTTTTCACTACGAGCGGCATACCACCTGCCACCAAAGTCTTTTCACCTACTACTTTTTGCTGGTCTTTATTCTGAAAGGTGTTTTAGTTTTGTCTGATATGAGGCTGAATCATTTCATCCTGTTCTGATTGTAGGTGCTGATGAACTAACACCGTTGCTCCTAAAAGCTGCGCCCATGCTCTGTTTTTACCAATCTCTGATCTTTTCAACCTGTCACTGAGTTGTAGCAAGGTTCCTACTAACTGGAAAAGTGGATTAATCACTCCGACATACAAAGGCGGCAACAGATCAGATGTGTCTAACTACAGACCAGTGATCCTGACGAAGCTGCCTGCCATTCAACATCCGTTCGAATTCACATACTCTCTGGGATCTCAGCAACTTGCATGGGCTACGGAACAGGAAGACCTGGGTGTGGAGATTAGCAGTAATTTGAAGTATGCACGCCAATGTTCTGTGGTATGCAAAAAGTCCTGCCAAATCTTGACACTGCTCAGAAGGATGTTCGGTAGTTTCACAAAGCAGGTGCTCCCACAGATAATTAACACATATATCCGGCCAACAATGAAGTACACTGTTTAAGCATGGTTACAAAGGGGCATGACCTTGTTGCAACGCGTATACCACCGCGCTACAAAGCTGGTGACCGGACTATACAACAGGCCATACGAGGAGAGGATTGCAACTCTGAACCTATTTGACTTTTCTTACTGTCGTGTCAGGGGTGACTTGATCTTGCTGTTCAACATTCTGCATATAGTGGATCACCCACTTAAACACCTGTTTCATCGGTAGCAGATCTCGTGGTTACCCGTTAATTATTCCACACTCTAGATCAATTTGTCAAAGGTTCTTCTTTGCTTTATATGAAACTCTCTGCTCCCACATATCATGTGTGCATCAAGCCTGAACATCTTCTAGGCTGAACATGACAAATATATGTTGACCAAATCCAACCTAGCACCGCAATACATAAGTTGACTTTCTGCATTGACTTTCTTGTTTTACTGCATTCCCTATATTTTCATCTATGGCTACTGTAAAGTATTTGCTTTTTGTTCCATTAAAACTTTGAATTACTTTGAATAGGTATGATTATTGATGGCATGACGAACGAAGCCAACCTCTTGTATCTCATTTAAATAAGATCAGCTGTTTTTTAATTTTTCTGTCGATCAAAACTAAATGTTACTGAAATCACGAAAACGTGTATTGAGTCTGGTGCAGTGCCGCACATCAGCGAATATACTTTAAGCTTTCCAGACTCAGGTAGATATTTAAGCAACTGAATAATAGTAGCGAGAGTGCAACTTGATACCACAAGCATACTGTTTTCACGAGACGTCAAATGGAATCTGTTGTGCTAGGCTGTTTTGTTTATCCATTTTCACATAGTTTGCCCTCATCAGGTATCCTAGGCCAATGTTTTGCACAACTTTGGCAATTTGTACTTTGTAGCATCCATACAGATACATACACACACATACAGACTTTATCTGCCCCATCTGAATTTTCTTCAGAACCTACTGTATTCAGGCACTGATGTTGTCCAACCAATGAAACAATAGTTCAGTCAGCACTACCGACTATGAGGTGGCTCGGCCACGTCTACAGAATGGAAAGTGTTCGTATTCCGAAAGATCTACTCTATGGTGAGTTGCAACTAGGAAGTCGACCGTTGGGCAGACCGCACTTGCGGTACCAAGACGTTTGCAAAAGAGATATGAAAGCTCTTGGCATTGACCACGCGATTTGGGTAGAACATGCTCTTGACCGCTCACATTGGAGGCATTATGTAAAGCGTCGTCTGCAAGCTTGGGAGGAGCCGATACAGCTCTTGGCTGCTGAACGCAGATCACGCCGCCGGCGTGCAACTGACGACTGTGTGCTACCTATCGTTGCGTGCGCTGCGGGAGAGATTGTTCTTGGGACTGTTAAGTCGTTCGAAAAGCTGCGATTCTAACGTAATCCATGGTCGTCCTCAACCGAAGGAGGCCAACAACAACCAAATGTGGTCATGTTTTTTGTTATCTTGCTTATTTTATTCATCCAATTACCTGAATATTTTAAACAATAAATATTTGATTATGGTTGGCTGTAGGTCATTTGGCAACCCATCAACTTGTCCATATGTATGCATAGATGATGTTACGTGATGAGAAAGCACAAGCGTGATCCAGGCAAAGTGCCGCACAGTCAAAGACTGCACGCGGGCTGAGATACTGTCAGGTTGCCCACGTTTTACGGATGCCGGACCACCGACTTCTGAAACGGATTCTTTTTGCGACGCCACATCCTGGTTAGCGTAAATCTCGGGATGGCCAAACCGTCACATGGCATAGGGAGTTAAAAACACTAGTAACCTTTCCAAAGTAGGCGCAGCGCGTCTTCCAAGCTGGTGTCCCCGCTATCAGATATCGCAATGGTTAGTTACGCTTCAGGATATGTCCCGAAACCGTGTTTAATGGCGGTCTTGCGCTAAGCATCTTCTTGGAGTGTTCGCTTAACCTTGTATGTTGTCAAGCAGAGTGACGAGAAAAGCTTATTATGATGCATGACAGTGAAAGCCGCAAGGAAGCTGTCGTGCTGATGTCGCTCTACTCGTTCACGAAACTTGTTTGAATGTATGTTCCATTCGAGGTGTAGGCACCTCTTCCCAGTTTGTTTGTGCTTACTTTGCTATAGAAGCCGTAGCAATTTAAGTCCCACTCTTCCCCATCTTTTAGGATTTTACCTTTTCATGGTTGTATGGCAGTTAAGCATTCGGTACGTGCTACTGGTGTAATGCTGTCTTTGATTATGATGCCCAGGCCTAGACAGATATGACAAAAGAAATAGAAAGAAAATAGAAATGGTAGTGAGACTATAGCGTGTTTCAGCGGCGGCCAATCAATTTGGCACGATGTTAGCCGCACAGCACAGAAATACTGCACGATTGCATAGATATATCTCCTGAAGTCACACACAACGCTAAAATGCAGACAGCACCTTTGACGTGTGATTGAACGGTTGGTCGTGTCAAAGTTGTTCAACAGTGTCTTCAATTTTCAACTAATTTCCATTCTAAGTAATTGCGATGTATGTGAGCAACACATTACATTACTTTCCATGCTAGTTTGCATCTCCATCACCAGTGCACGGATGTGCAATCGTGCAGTGCTTCTATCCTGTACCGCTAACACCCTGCTAAATTGATATGCCACCGGTTGCGAGGTGCATCCGTAAACACCCTGGTGTCTCGCTGCCATTTCTATTTTCTTTCTCATATCTGTCTAGGCTCGGGTAAACTGACAGTATCTTAGCCGACGTGCAGTCTATGACTGTGCGGCACTTTGCCTGGATCACAGATACCATCACCAGCTGTCTCGTTCCTGTTTTACATACGCGTATATGAATATCCTGTGTTTGCGGTCAACATTTCACAGATGACGGAATATCCTCACATGAACTAGACAGCGAACCAGTGAAGACGTTGCCGGATCGAAAGTTGATAAAGCTCGCGAAAAGGCGTATCGCTTACAATCAGCTGGTCGCCCCGGATGCCACGGCACCAGATGGGATGATAATTGCAACCCGTTTCCACCCGGTCAACCTCACCTTGCTTCTGCTGCAATTTTTGCCGATCGGAAAGCCATTTGTTGTGTACTCTCAGTACCTGCAGGTAAACCTTGACTGTTTGACTCTTTTGTAAAAGAACATGGATAAAACTTTCGAAATTTCAGCTTCAGACCAGTGTTTAAAAAACAACAAATACGGTACATGTTACACAAAAGAACAATATTCGCAAAAATGTACACATGATTTTTGTTTAAAGTCAGATTTTATGAATAAGTAGTATATGACATTCGAAAAGCCGGGCGGAAGCATACGACCGGTTTCGCGGTTATTACCGCTCATGAGGTATGCGTATCCGTGACCTGACATTCGAACGCCGTTCTGACTTTTTGCTAAACCCATTTATTTGCGAATTCGAGGATAAATCCTCATGATATCAACGAGATAAATTAGGCCGTAATTGCTCAATAAGCAATTCCCTTTGGCAAATGTATTGTGAAGCAAATGTGATAAATGACCTGCGATATGATTATGTTCTTGAAGGTAGTATGATATGTTTTGAACCAGTCTTTGTGGAAGGTTGACTTTAAGTAGATCCTCATGCAGCGGATGGGAATTATCATTGAGGATATTATTTATTGGCCGATCGCAAGAGGAACAATTTTGTTTCGGGATTTTTTCAATAATATTTTCATAAGGAATAGAGCTTGCTCGCGATACGTTCCTGATGCAACGTTTAAACTACACAAAGTAGTTCGGGGAAAATAGCAGGTGAACAGTACAGAATATGAGGTAATATACAAGAGAATATAGAGTGAGAGATTAGCTTAGACTTAACGCCGAGAAAAAGAAAGGCAAACAAAGAAATCCCACGAACTTTAGTAAGTAATGATTTTGCGTCGAAGTAAGGTTGTCAGATATAGTGGCGCCTAAATACTTGACGTATTTCCCTCTACTCAGGTCTGTGGAATTAATTCTAGATAAATTAAAATTCCTGCAAATTATCTCACGAGATTCACCACTGGTATTAGTAAACACAGGTTCAATACATTTTTCGTGATTTAAAAATAGACCTCTCTCTTCTGACCAGGTAGTAATCTAAAGCAACAGCGAGGGGATTTGAATAGTCGTTTTTGTGTATTGCTTATCCAATGACTGTGTCCTCTGTGTATTTCAAAATGAAAGATGAGGGCAGCTGTGGCAGCGCAGTCAGATATGGTGAAAAGAAGGGAGATAGAATCGCACTTTGAAGAGCCCCTTTCTCAGTCGGGATCAAAGCAGAGCGTAGCCTGTTGATTTCAGCGTATTGGTATATGGTATGAAAGCACAAGCCTGATCCAGGCAAAGTGCCGCACAGTCAGAGACTGCACGTGGGCTCAGATACTGTCAGGTTGCCCAGGCCTAGACAGATATGAGGGGGAAATAGAAATGGTAGTGAGACTCCAGCGTTTTTCAGCATGCAGCTCACTACCGTTGACCAATCAATTTAGCACGATGTTAGCCGTAAAGCACAGAAATGCTGCACGATTGCACATCCGTAGTGAGATCTATATAAAAGTATCCACGTATCCAAGTAATTATTTTGGCTGGTACGCCTCGTGTTTTGAGTAGGTCCGTCAGTAGGACACGATCGACAGAGCCGATCGCGTTAGTGTAATAAATAAAACAAACTTTGACGACTAATGATTTGTTGTCAAGCTCTTTCAGAATTCTGTGAGTTAGACGTAAAACTGTAGAACGTTGCTTCCGGTAAGCAAATTGATACACATCTTCCATGTATGGTACCTTCTGTAGGCGATCAAGAACAAGGCGTTCCATGATTTTTTAAACTTGTGAAGAGCATGCTATTGGGTGAAATTTTCCTGCAGTTGTCTTGGGGACAAGTGTAATCCTAACAGTTTTCCAACCATTTGCAATAGTGCCAGCTGAGGGACAAGGTTTAAAAATGAAAGCTATTAGTTTGGCAATCCACGTCGCACATATCTTAAGTACCAATAGAGCCTTTGTTTAGTTTTAACCCACAGAGCATTTTAAGGACACCATTTACAGATACACTCAAATCTGTGCCATCTAATTGCGATTATGTGAACGTTGACTGATTATTATGTGCTTATGTGTTTCACTCCCAAAATCCGGATTAAGTTGATCTAACGCGATGCTTGGAACCTGCGCACACTGTCGTGGTCGGAATGTTTTCGCCACTTGGCGACAGCCACCGAGATGTCACATTCACGTCGATGGTTTTCCATATATTTGGTGCGATTTCCATAGTCGCGTCATCATTACTACTGATGTCTTCATTGCACGGCCGTGCAATTGTGCAGTACTTCTGTGCTAAATTGATTTGCCAACGGTACTGAGCTGCATGCGGAAACACACTGGAGTCTCACTGCCATTTCCCTTTCTGACATCTGTCTAGGCCTGGATAACCTGACAGTCTCATAGCCCATGTGCAGTCTTTTCCTGGATCGGGCTTTTGACTTCATACTACTCACTTCATTCCTATACCGTTCGTTCTAAGGGTTTAATACGGATACTTCACATTTACAGCCCTTGGTTGATCTGTATAATGCCCTGAAACGTCGCGGGGGTGTCACGCAGATGCGTCTGGCGGATTCCTGGTTCCGATCAATTCAAGTGCTACCCGACCGTACGCATCCAGAAATCAAGATGCAAGCATCCGGTGGCTATCTTCTGTCCGCCTACACTGTGGAACCGAAGCCGTCGATGAAGACATTGCTTGACAGCGGACTATTGACATCTTTGGACCAGTGCAGCTGATGGCTGTCCTTGTACATCATGTATGATTTGAATATTTTTTTCTGGCACGACGCTTTGCCTTGTTCGTTCACGTTGGATTATTGTTACTTTGATACAGCCGTGACGTCGGTGAGATTGCGACCTAGAATCCTGTATTGGCAATCGGGACAAAGCACTGTGAATGTGCGCTGATCATGCACCGGTATATTGCTTACGCAACACCAGAGGACTTGTCTTTGTGGAAGTTTCATCGCGGTATTTATTCAATTGGATTAACAGTTGCAAGTTCTAGATTTCACTTCCGAGATCCGGCACCGTTAACGTGGCTTGCGATTCCCACCTTATCATCTAAGCAATGAGACAGCTTGGTATAAAAATCAGTGCGAGGCTTACTCTTACTGACTTTTCGATTGTGCTATAACATTATTTTACCTTAGTGTTTAACATGTATGTATGAAATCACAAGCCTAATCCAGGCAAAGTGCCACATGTAGGCGAAGATACTGTCAAGTTGCCACGGCCTAGACATAGAGATTCCGTCGTTAATAAATGCGGTTTTCGTGGTTTGGACTACATCGAGGTTATGCATTTGAAAATGATGTGCTTAATTTCGATTCCCAACTGTACCCAGATGTAAAACGGTCGCTCACAATAATCGGGAAAATCATTGCGATAGCTTGGTGCTGTCGATGAAAGGGTTTACTGACACTTAATCCCCGACATTTAATCACCAAGTCACTTCATCCCCAATCACTTAATCTTCAGTCACTTAACCCCCAGTTTGATAAATTCTGAAGAATGCAGAATACGTTCGAATGAATTTATTTAGCAACAGAGATATGCGATTGATTTCAAGAACGTCAATCTTTCCGTAGTTGAGTATCGCTGAATTGCACGAGATGTCCTGGCGCATATCTCAGCATACTTCTTCTGTTTGATATGAACCACAGCACTTGCTTGAAGAACAGAGTCCGTATGTTGTCGGCAACCCTTTCGCAAACCGTTTAGAAATGTCCACGTGGTGGGATGTTGGCAAGAAAAGAGTGACTGTAATGCATGATGCCAGCCTTTTACAGCATTATTCTTTCGGGCAACACCACTATTTGGGTCTTCATACTTATTCCAGGTTTCAGGTGGAAATATAGCTGGTGCAAAGTTTTCTCTTCTACCTCTAATTCGTCGACTTCGAACAAAGGTAAGTTCAAAACAAGATAACAGTTCATTCATCCTCTCTTTTTGAGGCATAGATTCGGATAAAATCTCAAATGTGTCGACTACATCATTCAACGGCACAAAAGCCAACGCTGGTAGGCGTCTAATCATGAGGCGTAAATAATCGTCTGCCTCATAATCTGCTTTCATCCCTAGTTCGCCATAACTTTTTCTTAGTTGCACTCGTGATTGTGAAGTGCGAAATTACGTACGATATCATCGTTAGATGGAAGTAACCTCGTTCTACATTTGTGTGTGACAAATTTACTACATCTCTAATTAATATTGGCATTATTTGTTTGCTTCTCGAACCAAAACCCGTTTCCCATCTAAATTAATGTCCTTCGACCTTTGCTACTTGTACCATATTCAAGAGTCATTGCACACATTTAAATAACTTCTCATCTTAAATACCTTACCTGGGGATTAAGTGTCTGGCGATTAAGTGACCGGACATAACTGAAAGTATAACGCTAAAATCTGCTTTCACAGATTCGTAAGCTACCCGAACAAGTATACGCAACAGTACAACAGCATTTGCAAGCATTTCCTCCAATACAAACGGTCCACGCTCAGGGGTATGGGTACTAGCGCAGTCCCGCCAGATTATCCATAGTTTAATTGGTGCCAGATGCATTGATGCCCATGCACTATTTTGCCATTTACACGGAAAGCGTTCTAATGTTTCTGGGGTTCTCTACGATTTTTGATATCGTAGAAGGTGATCGACTTGACTGCGCCGCAAGATGTACAGTTTGACTGGTTCCAGCGATTGATAATAAATTTCGCATTTTTAAAGACTTTTAAGATTATTCCGCTACGTGGTGCGACGAAGCTTCATATTAGAATCGGGGAAACATAATGTTTGTCACACCGGGACTCGGATTACCGATATTGCAATGTGTTCCGCACAGTTGTTAATGGTCGAGGATGGAAAGCTATTTGCGCTGTTTCGTAATCGTTTTTCATGTATAGGAATAGTCAAAAATCGATGCTCGACGAGGATATCGTGTAAACAGAGAGATGTCACAGAATCACATAGTGATTCGTGGTCAAGCACTCAAGGCGCTTACGGATGACTATTGCCGTCATCAGGTGGAGTCAGTGAGATTAGGTTCAGTGAGTCTTGAAACAGTGGATAAATGGTAAACAAGGTTATACTTGAATGCCACTGTTGCATAGGGTTCGTACAACGAACCACGATGTTCAAACACAGAATCACATAGTGATTCCTGGTCAAGCACTCAAGGATGCCCAAAACGATGTGTTGCTCACATTCCCGGCACCACTACCGGTTTCTGGCTGTTTGCCGTCATCAGGTAGAGACAGTAAGACAGTGGATAAATGGTAAACAAGGTTCGCACAACGAACCACGGTGTTCAAACGCATCACAGATTGATTCCTGGCCAAACACTCATGACGTGTATGAAGATCAATATAATGTAAAATCCTCAGCACTTACACTCCACAACCAGTTTCTGGTTGTTTGCCGTCATCAGATAGCGACAGTAAGATGATATGGTATGAAAGCACAAGCCTGTTCCAGGCAATGTGCCGCACAGTCAGAGACTGCACATGGGCTAAGATACTGTCAGGTTGCCCAGGCCTAGACAGATATGAGGGGGAAATAGAAAT
>JACCGJ010017776.1:0-16576 GCA_013407085.1 Atriophallophorus winterbourni
GGTTTCTGACTGTTTTCTCTCATCAGGTGGAGGTACTAAGATTATTTTCAGTGAGCCAATAAATAAGTGGTAAATGGAGTTATACTTGAATGCCACAGTTGCATAGCGTTCATACAATGAACCACGATGTTTAATTACAGATTCCCAATGTGATTCTTAATCAAGCACTCAAGGTGCTTAAGGATGACAGACGTAAGGTGCTGCTCACATCAGCCGCAATTACCTAATAATATCGGTTTCAAGCTGTTTGACTTATCAGGTGGGGAAAAAAGGTTTTAGGTTATTTTAGCGTTGAAACAGTGTCCGAGTGTTAAACAAATTTATAATTGAATGCCCCTGATAGATAGCGCTAGTACAACAAAAAACGATGCTCAAACACAGAACAACAAAATGTTTCTTGATGAAGCACGCAAGTTGCTTATGGATGAACAAATTAATGTGTTTTGCATATCCCAGTACTCACACACTATTATCTATTTAGTTCTGTTTGCTCTCATGAGATGGATACACTAATATTATTTTCAGTATAAAATTGAATCAGTGGAATAGTGGTTAACATAATTAATATGGTAAGCCTCCATAACCTTGCGTTAGTACAACTTAACACAATGTTCAAACACAGAAACACAAAGTGATCATTGGCAAGCCCTCAAGGCGCTTATGAATGACCAACGTAATAGGTGGATCACATTACCTTAATTACACACCACTACCTGTTTCTGGCTGTTAGAATTTATCGGGTGGAGAAAGCAAGATTACGTTCAGCGAAATTAAAACAGTTTCTTAGTGGGCAACAAATATATATATATATATATACATATATATATATATACATATATGAGTGTCACTGTTACTCTTTTACATATAATATGTACGTCCTGTTAAGGAATATTTATTAAACGCCTAGGTGCACCATGGGTGAGGATGGATATTGTGCTCCGCACTACACGTATCACTTCAACACGCAAGATCTCGTCTGGACAACGGCAGAATAACATCTCTGTGTCTGGGTAGGATGTATCCTCATGCAGTAACAATAGTTTTTTGATCTAAAAATTTGCTTTTTTAATATAAAATTAATTCAAAAAAATTAAATCCACATGATTTCACTAAACGGTTGATAGGGACCGACCTCATGTTGTTATTTTAAATTATGTACACATCAAACATTCATTGAAGCTCAATGACATTATAACAACACAAAAACATTCCAAGTCTATAAGCATTACGCATTCTCGTTTGGATATTCGTCATAATTATTTGTCGGTCAGAATTTGTTTCACTCATATTTTTCACTTATATTTCATTTTATATATTAAGTCGTACTATCGTTTTGGTTGCGTAGTAAACGCATTTGATTAATCGATGTCCACATGATTGCCGTTGGAAATGTTTACCTGCGGTATAACAATGAACGCAATCGACCAGTTTCTATGGAACGCCGCGATGTTAGTGTCATGGTTAACGTTGGATTTACGATCCTATGATACTGTGCACAAATTAATGGATGTTGAAAACTTCAATTTGACCTCGATTGACCCGAAATAATTCGTAACTACCGAACGCATACATGGTCAGACGAAACCCAATCACCAAGACTGACATTCCGGACTAAAGGAATTTTGGTTGGCAATCTCTTTATCTAATTAGGATCAGGCAGTTTACCATCAAAATTTATCGACTGCCGGCTCAATTCAGCGAACGTATATGTCTGAGAAAACGATTATTTTGCGTTTAAAATATATGACCAACTAGCTGAATCAAGAAGGATATCTTGTTATTTTTATACGGGCGTCGCTATCTTTGAGTAAACTTCTGTCAGGTTTGTTACCTAGCCAATGGTCATATATGTAGGCGGTTGTGTGTTGTCAGTCATTATCAGAGACCTGAAAGCATTCGTGAATGCATAGACGCGATCGGTTAAAACAGTCATTGGTAAACAAGGGATTAAAACGGTTATGGTCAGGGATTTAATTCAAAATTGAGACAGAAAATATACACTGCAGATGAGCTCAAATAAGAGCGGAACTCGTGTCCGATGCTTCCAATCTTGATCGTTAAGATTACCTTTGTTAATATTCCTAATGACTTGGTACTGATGAGTAGTCACAATGATTAAATAACAAAGTAGATGAGCATGTATGAGACTGTTAGATAAGGTTGGCACCACCAACCTGTACAATGCTGTGTCCATACACATCTTGTAGGGTTAAAAGCCATGATAATGAATCGAAAAGCTCATTTGCCTCCATTTCCATCATACACACCTTTTGCAATCAGCTGGTAGTTACATTAACATCAGGATCCACAATATTTTTTTCATGATGGATTTTGTTCATGATCATGAGTGTAAACCCTATTTACATGCGTTTGGACACACGTTATTGAACAGGTTGTTCGTTCCAACGTTGTTCAACATTGACTAATAAGCGCAAATTATTTTGTATTCTTTTCCCGTTTCTAACACATGCATATCAAGATTATATTGTCTCTACGGGTCAGGAAATAGCGTCACGGGATAAAATCCGGTGCTCAGTCTGAATATTCAACGGCGAAGACTGTTTTTTGGGAGTAGCATATCGCCCACCGTCCACACAGGACTATTACAATCTTGCCCTAATCGACAGAATTCCCTTGGTTCCTTCCAGATTCACTAGTGAATTTTTATTTATGTTGAATCGGAAACCTCAATTTGACCTCGTTTGAACCGAAGCAATTCGCAACTCCGAAAACAAAACTATGGTCAGGCGAACCCCAACCACGTAGACTGACCTCTCGGACTAAATGAATTTTGGTTTTCAGTACCTTTGTCGATTTAAGATCAGGCAGTTCATGCTTAACCATAGCGACTGCGACTGATTGCAGCGAAATGTTCACTCTCTGAGAACGATTTTTTCCGCTTGAAATATATGACCAGCTAGCTGAATCAAGCAGGATGTCTGTTATATTTATATAGATTGCAATTGTTATAAGTAATATATATTTATATTTATATATATGGCTATCGTATGTGAATATCTAATATTTTTATTACCTATTCGATAATGTCATACATGTAAGCGGATGTGCGGTGTCAGTCCTTCTCAGAGAACTCAAAACAAACGTCAATGAATAAATGCGCTCTGTTAAAACTGTCAATGGTAAACATGGGACCAAAACAGTGATGGTCTGTGGTTCGAGTACAAATTGAGACAGAGATTATGCACTGCAAATGAGCTCAAATAAAAGAGAAACTAGAGTCCGATGTTTCCAATGTTGACCGTGGCGAATAGCTTTGTGAATATGTCGAACGACTTGGTACTGGTGATTAGTCACAATATTAAAAGATCAAACTAGTAGCGCCTGTATGCCTCTGTTAGATAAGGTTGGCACCACCAACCATAGACATGTTTTAAGGGTTAAAAGCCATGATAATGCAACAAAAATCTGATCTTACTTTATTCCTACCACACAACCCTCGAACGGTTTTCGTGCATTTTCTAATCATCTGCTATGTACAGCAAGAACAATATCCGCAATATTTTCCTTGAATAATTATGTTCACGGTCATTAGTGTATGATTGCTGTTGTACAATCATTAGTGATACATATATTTGATATATTTATGCTTAGTAATTCCTTAACATGACCTTCATCCGAACATATAATTCTCCATTAAACCGAGAATATACATGTTATTTTTTCTAACTACAAATCTATCGATCTTCCTAGTGCTTCAATTCATTTTGTATATATAGATTTCGTCTATGGTGTTTTAAAGTTACGAGATTTTTTATACTATAAATTCTTGAATCTTTGATTTTTAAATCTTTATTGCCCACCGTCAGCACAGGAATATTACGATTTTGCCCTACTCGGCAGAATTCGTATGGTTACTTCATGATTCTATTGTGGATTTCAGATTATGGATGTCTTTAATTTACCAGAAATTGGTTGAGCAGTACCATTCATTAGGCAATGTCTTTCGAACACGCATGTATCACGACGATGTATCACGACTGCATTGTATTTATTTCTATAATATAATTTTTCAAACATTAGTAAATATTATTCGAAAATGTGAATCTCATTTTTCACGAAGAGCGGAAATGAAGAATCTGGATTGCAAACGAACGACACTATTATATTGGATTCTTTCAAAGAACGACGATGTTAAAATAGAGTATTTTGAAGTAATGTCTGGTCAAGTACTCAAGGCGAGCAAATATTGTGGTGCTCATTTCCCTTATAAAATACATCCAGTTTCTGTCTGTTTTCCTTCATCAAGGGGAGACAGTAAGATCAGATTATGTGATTGTTAAAACAGTGGTATGGTCGTTTATTAGCGCCTTGAGTGCTTGACATGTAATCAATTTGTGATTATATATTTGAGCATCAAGTTGGGTGCATGACGTGAGAAGCCTTGCACGAAATCGACTGACGAATCAGAAGAAAAAGATTGTACCCATTCTAGGAAAACGAACGTTACGTGCGGAGTTCCTCAGAGATCGGTCCTCCGACCTTTTTTGTCCTTGGTCTATATGAATGATTTAGTGGAGGATATTGTGTGAAATTGTATACTGTCTGCTCTATAATATTAGAAAATGTGCTAACATGTTAGCTTTTCTAACGACTGTATGGCACCGTGCACCGTGGCACTGTGCACCTAACACAGAAAAATGATTTGCCATTTAACTCCACGAAATGTAAAATTCTGTTGCTTGGAAAATCTCCGCACTGCACTTATCAGCTTGGCACGCAATATCTTTTATGGTCAACCGCAGAAAAAGATCTAGGTGTCTGGGTATCGTGAAACCTCAATCCCGCAAATCATAGCGTAACAGGGTAAAATAAAGCCAGCCGGGTCTGTTTTCTGCTAAAATATATATCCAAAATTTTCTCACCGGAAACCTTACCCATGTCACTTATTACATATAATATGTACGTCCTGTTATGGAATATCCGATTCACGTCTGGACACCGTGGCTAAGGAAGAATATTGTTGTACTTGATGAGATTTATACTTATGCGGTAAACTTGCTTTCCTGTTATACAAATTTGCTTTTCCAATATTGAATGTCTAAATTGAATCTACAAGATTGTAACCACTATGGATATGCAGCGACCTCATGTTGGTATTTAAAATTATGTACACTAAAAATCAACCCTCAAACATTACATACATTACATTATTACAACACGAAAACATTCCAGTCTATAAGCATTCTGCGTTGTCGATTGGATATTCGTTGTAATTATTACTCGGTCAGAATTTGTTTTGCTTGTATGCGCTTGACCGAAGAAATTATACGCTCGGAAACAGCTAAGGTTTTCGCTTGAAACCATGCTTTATGTGATTGTACCTATTAATTTTTGGAAGATTTTATATGTTTATTTTGTATAACTAGTCATCTTGTCGATTTTGTTGCGTCGTACACGCATTTGATCAATCGGTGTCAACAGGAACGGTGTGATAAATGATTGAACGTGAATGCCGTTGAAAAGGTTTACCTGCGAAATTAATTGGAACGCAGTCAACAAGTTGCTGTGGAACGCTGTAATATATATATATAATATATATATATATATATATATATATATATATATATTATATATAATATATATATATAAATATATATATATATATATATATATATAGAAGGTTATCGCGGTATCTAAAAGACGCACGAAGGACAGTGGAAGCATTCACGTAACACGAATAAACGGGAAGTAATCCAGAAATACCATCACACGTGTACCTCGTCATTACTTTGGTGTTTTCTGACTGTAATATCTATCTCACTGATATATATATATATATAGTATATATATTATATATATATTATAATATATATATCTATATATAATATAGAAGGTTTATCGCGGTAGCTAAAAGACGCACGAAGGTACAGTGGAAGCATTCACGTAACACGAATAAACGGGAAGTATCCAGAAAGGTCGATTGTTAGGTACAGTAAAACAATGTTGTTACAGCGCGTATAACCCAGAGCTATATCATACAGGCCATATGAGTCGAGGATTGCATATCTGAACATATTTGATTTTTCGTACCGCCCCATCAGAGGTTGATTGATCTTGTTGTTAGACATTCTGTATACATTTGATCAGCGACTGGAACAATTGCTACATCATCAAGAAGCACGGATGTGCAACGGTGCAGCATTTCTGTGCTGTATGCTAACATCGTTCTAAATTGATTGGCAAGAGGTAGTGAGCTGCATGCTGATACAAGCTGGAGTCTCACTACCATTTCTATTCCCCCCATATCTGTCTAGGCCTGGGCAACCTGACGGTATCTTAGCCCACGTGCAGTCTCTGACTGTGTGGCACTTTGCCTGGATCAGGCTTGTGCGTTCATACCATATTCTATGGTTATTGCATACAATTGATCACCAACTGGAACAACTGCTTCATCAGTAAGAAGCACGTGAATCTATGGTTAATGTCAAGAAATAATTTCTTAGATGATAAAACGTTGAATTACCTTGAATTAGAACACGAAAACGTTTGGAAAGTTGAGATCATACCACGTTCTTGATCTAGAATCTCGGATAACCAACATCATTCTTTCGAGAGTGTAGTTGTTTGTTTGTCGGCATCGTTTGGTCGATGTCTATCACGGATTTTCATCACAAGCGCATGATCGCTCGATGCTCCCAGCTTTTCAAATGTGTAAATAGTTCGAACGTGAGTTATAATTTCTACAAAATTGCTCAAAGCGTCGGTATCGGTCTAAGTACAACCGAAATTTGTTGCGGTTTATATTTCTAGATTGACAAAAACGTGATTTATCATGTATAATTGCGCAACTGATATTATGAACGTTCGGATGTTGAGGTGCGTTTCCAGCAATTTCATGATGTGGCTCGCGTGAAACTGACAATGCTTTTTAAAACTGTTTGATTTATGGGTTTTATAAATATGGTTTGAAACGATCGTTGAGTGTTTGAAAATGGTTCGATATTTAATAGCATTAGTGTACAAATAGAACTATTCGGGAGATCATTGATTTTCAAGCAAAATGTTCCAAAATTCGCAAATAATCCACTATCACCCGCAATTTGTGTATTATAAATTTCTACTCTAGCAAATAGCAAATCGTTAATTAATTTCATCACATGGATGTATTACCACGATACAAACTAGGTTTATTGCTAATGATATCACTAAAAGATAACGTAGTATATTCAAGGTTAAGATTTTTAAGCGTCTTGTAAAGAATAGGCTCCTTATGTAAGTGACTATTCATCCGTGACCAGCCTTTTGAAACATTCCTAAATTCAATCATGACGGTGCACAATGAAAACACTGAGCACAAGGTTCGATCTTATTTGAGCTCGTCGCCAGTGCATATTGACAGCTTCCGGTGAGATTCGAAACCCATTCCATCACCACTGTAGTCTCACGCATTACGACTTAAACTATCATTCACCGTTTCACCAATAGAAATTAGGTGTTTTTGATTTTTCAACCAGACTGACTTAATTCAATGGCTTTATTTTCACCAAAATTGTGTAGTATCGAGCAACATCTGCTCTGGTCAACAAAACTAACAGATTCCCGTGGCAGTTCTTAACATTTTATACAGTGTAAGTCGACACCGGTCACATCTGATAGGCATTGTTGTTTGGGAGAAACGTTCTAAATATTTGTGGCTATGCATGTGTTCCCAGCACTTTTAAATATTCACAAATTTGATCAAGATAGTCCATAATGGAAGTACTTGACTCGATTTTAGCGCTTATGTGAGCACATCAGCAGTTAAACCATCAATCCCTCATTATTCACTACAACCTGGTAATCCCGAAAATACCGTGAACAATATTTGACTCGTAAAACGTCAACTTTAATACGAATAACGAGAACCGGAATGAATACGATTTTATCAAATATATTATAAAGCCTATGACAGTACTCATATCTCAATTCCTTCATACATCTGTAAAAGTTCGGAAAAGAATATATGTGATACATAATCCTAGATCAGTGATATGACTTAGTGAAAATACCAATTTGAAAGCTTTAGCGTTCGAGGTGATAAATGAGTAACGTTATTGAAAATCATTGTTCAAAAACAAAAGACATTCCACCTACCATTTTGTAGTGATATTGAATCAATATGAATTGTAAGAATTCGTTGACCATCATTATTGGATACTACCCATAGATGTACTAAAGAGGCGCACAATGTTTTTGTGTTCCACAGCTTGTTATATGACTAAAAAGTCCGATTTGCTAGGAGCAAATAAATTTCAACATCCATAAACATGAGCGGTTATCGGTGTGCGTGATAATGATTCAAACGATAAGTTTGTACTAAGCGGTCAGCTACAAGTTGTTGAAGACTCAAAAACGTAATATATAGAGCATTCTTATCTCTTTCAAAACATTTTCTAACGCAGGTGCGACCCAGTCCAAGGTCGACTTTCGGATTTTATGATTTTAACAACAAAAGCACCATGTTTGCTTGCTTTTCAACCAAGCAGGCGAGAATTTCGCGCTGTTTCCGTAAATCAGGTGAAGAGAATACGATGAGTGTCCACATGTTTCCAGATTGTCGAAAAATGTTGATTAATGTTTGAACTTCGAAACCTCTGTTGGATAAATTTGGCACGAACAAATTGTTTTATAATATCTTTTGAATTGCTTTGTTGTAACAAAAATGATTCTCACCAAATAACTAACGAGAATTCTGGTATTTTTGTTCAAGTGCGACATCAATAAACACCTATCAGTTTTGAAGATTTAACACGCACAAATCCATGGTTGTATAACTTGTTACAAATTCACAGATTTCACTTAATCAGTGTGGCATACTAAAACATAGGTACATGTGATTTTGCTCAAGCTTTTGAGCATGTGAATACCACCAATATTATTAGACTAGTAATTCATGTAGTACGCTATAATCAACAGTCATTCTTATTTGTAAATGTTGGAAAGCTCATATTAACGAAGAAAACGACGGACTTAAGCATTGATTGTATAATCGACTGAATACTGAAGTAGAATTACAGTACGAACAGTGAGTTGATGAAGAAAAGTGGATGAATACATGTTTAATTGGGGAAGAAAAACAAACAAGAATAACGAGCTCGCACGTTGTGTTGACATTTAAACAAATTCCATGAGAACTCTCAAGCGGACTCGTTTAAAGGGCATCTTCACATGTGCGTAAATCGGGTAAAACCTTGATCGTGACATTTACTCAATGCGTCCAAAATTATCTTCGACGGCTTGAAAACTTCAACTGTCATATGAACGATAGAAGTTACTTGGATTCATAAAGTATTTGTTCTCCATATCACGACATAAGCTTTGTATCCTAAAAGAAAAACATTACCAAAAATCCAGATACTTCATTTTGTAATAATTAAGAATCTTAAAGGTTTTCCGAGCTAAAAGATTATAATGCTATTTTCTCACTTTCGATTAGAGAGAAATGAATGACCACGAATAGCAGGAGTACACATCTAACTCGTTGCGCTTTCATCGTTATTAGTTGTAATCAAATAAAGGACAAATAATGCGCTTATATAGGAACAGTTTGGCGAGAACTGAAAGATTTATGATTGGTGAATCTTTCATCATGTTCGACCAATCACATTACTCAGACTACTTTGTTCTGATCATCAACTCAATGCATATTCGGTATTCATGATTGAAGATTTATGATGGAAATGAAAATAGCCTTAAAATACCACAATACATTATGCACAAAGTTATTGCAATTCATAATTTTATGTTTGCGTTTTTGTGCTTTGTAGTAAGAATGAAAATAATTTCGTGTATGTAAATGTCAGCCGGAAATGTATATTTTGGAAAATTTGTTTCAAAGTGCGTGTGTAAAACGGCAGCTCTAAGGGTTTTTAGTGTATTGGAGTCAACACAGTATGATTCAACATGAAATATCGTTTCAGCGAGGATTCAAGATTCATGATTCAAGAATTTATGGTCACAAAAAGCACATAGCTTCACAATTACCATATCATAGTAAATATGCGTTCAATAAGAGGTATAAATGAACAATTATAGGATGTCACTGAAGTCAAGAAATATGCTTACCCTGAGTCAATACACTGGCATCGTCAAATCGTTATGTAAAAAATATGTGTCCAAGGTTCGATTGAATGTTTCGATACAGGGAGAGGTGATAATTCCTTCGGGAAGGGCATTCCACAGGAAACAGACACGTACCGAATAGAAATATCGGCGAAAATTAGTACGGGAATGGGGAATTTGTAGTGCCGCTGAGTGGCTACGTGTAATTCCTGATTCACGGTATTTGAACAAATGTTTGAGTCGATGATCTAGAGTATTCAATATTTTGTAAGTAATGATAACGTCACTTCGAAGTCTACATTGAAGGGGAGTGGGGAGGTTTAGCTTTTTCAGCCTTTCCTTGTATGTACGGTCTCGAAAACCACGCACGAGTTTATTTTCACGATGATATATCCTGTCAAGCAAGAATATATCATTTTCCATCCACGGAGTCCATGCTTGCGATGCATGTTCCATTGTGGGAATTAAGTAGGTTTTCATGATGCTTGGCAACGTTACAGGTGTAAAGGTTCTGAAGATCCGTTGAAGCATACCTAGAAGCTTTGAAGCACGCTTATAAAATACCTCACAATGCACGCTGTTCTTTAGGCTGCCACATATCCAGACTCTTAGATCCTTCTCCGATTCGGTCCAGCTCAAAATCGTCTGCCCGAAGTGATATTCGCACTGAAAGGGCTTACCGATTTGCAGTAACTAGCATTTTTGAAAATTGAACGGCAGTTTATTTCTAACTGACCATTCGTGTAGTGCATCTAAATCACTTTGCAGTTTTACGCAGTCTGCAGTTGATTTTATTTGCATCCAAAGTTTAACATCATCCGCAAAAAGAACTACCTTGCATGAGAGCGTCTCAGGTAAATCATTGATGTAAACTAAGAAAAGCACTGGACTAAGAACGAAACAATTGCGGTACACCACTGGAGGTAATAATGGCTCGTGATTGTACCCCGTTAACTCTAACGGTTGCCTTGCGCCAATGTTCGGGTAAACTGTTCCAAAGAAAGCATACACGGACTACATAAATGTACCAGCGACATTTTGATAAGGATTTTAAGATTGTGACTACCTGTCAGGAGCTAGGAACGCTAACCCTCTGAGAAATCTTCCATTTTGAATGAATTGAAGTTATTTTATATGATTTTCAATATCTTACCGTAATAGAATCTAGTTTTGTAATTCTTAGACTTGAGTATCTTGTATAACAAAATCAGGTAACCGCACATTCGTCTGTGTGTGATATAATTATATTCAATCTATATAGCTGTTGAGGACACAGCATGTTTCATATTTTCGCCACATCTCAAACAACGCAACGTTGTTGTTGTAGAGGTTGTGCCTAAACTGCATCCCATACTTTGTCTTGATACGTGGGGATAAATCCAGCATTATTGGAACGGATGATTCTGAAATTTGCATCAATTTTCGTCGTAGCTTCCATAGCATTCCAAAAATACTTTTTAAACGTTTATGCCATCGAGGCTGCAACTAACGCTATTGCTAGCAACTCTAAAAGGGCGTTTTCTAATAAATTTAAGCGTAGCGGGCATAGATGATGTGTGTTCTCATATGATTTGTCCAGTTGCGAACACTGCATTAATTTGCATCCAAGATTAGAAAATATTATTCTGATCGTCGATACAGTGCAATGAGAATCCTCTTCGGAAGAATGCAGTCCACATCACATTGCATGCCGACTTGATATAAGTAGAAAAATGGTAAATTTGAACTTAACAACCGATAGGATGTCTTTTACGGATATATGAAAATTCGAAGACAAAATACACATATTCAAGAAACTGAGATTTTTTGAGTATCACTACTTGAGTGTTGACGTGCATAACGAAAACAACGCAATCTTTTCTGTGAATAGTTACAGATGGAGCATCTACATATTAATGTTTGGCTTGCCTTGTCAAACGCTTCTGAAATCGTCTACCAACATAATCAAATCATTCAATGTCTCGTTGAGATTCGTTCAACACAGTATTTTTCACATAAATCCTGTCTCCACATTACCAAATGTATGTTGACATATTTTTGGATAGTTTCAGCGGTGGCATGTTCCCAAAACCTGCCTGTAGCCAAGAGGAAGATCAATAACTAATTGTCTCTGAAAATCTGCAATGTTTGAGTAACAGCGATGTAACTTTCAGTTTCCACCCTAGTGGAAATGGTGATTCACCAAAATATTTACCAAAATTGTGTAGTTACTTGAATTATCTTATTCACTATTTCATACACCAGGTTATAGTTTTTCTCGATTATTTATTATAAAGCTTTGGCGTATCAAACTCTTATAGATTTTGAAATGTTGCCAAATCTTGACCTTGTATAGTAAGACTGATGCAGAATCTGCTATCATCTCCTAACTGAACAGTCTTGGAATTTCCGGAACCCTGATTAGCAAGTGGCCAATCAAATTAAATTTTGAATAAAAAGCATACGAGTAAGTAGTTTGGAACCATGTAAGAGGCCTTTACCAGCTATTATAAAAGATCTCATCGTTGTGAAAATTGTGAATTCACAATGAATTTGAGCAACATGCCATATTTATCAGTACACTGAAGGAGTGATTTCTAAGTTAAATTATCATTAAGCACCTTTGCTTTCGAAAGGAAAAATATAAAATCATTTAATTTCTAATCAAATTGGCAAATTCCTTTATCTGAGTAACTATTGTTATCGGTCATACGGATCTCGTTGTTTTTACAATCTAAGCTGTGCATTTGGTACCTCGACTTTGATCTCACTCTTGTTTTATTCACCACAATACATTCATCAATTCACATATTCATCATTGATCGACCGGTTAATTTGTTTTCGAACATTTTTGTGCTCATTTAGATAACATCAATCATTTTGTGCTAAAGTATGGATTTAATTCTCTAGGCACCAGGCCACTTGTGATGTTAATAAACCATATATTCTCTATTTACAAGAGCAATCAAATACCAGAACCGGTTTCTAGATGTTTGCTATAACCGAGTGAAGCCGTAATCTTAGATTTATTTGTATTGTTGTCACCGATGTTATGCATCAATGCATCTTTTCAAGAGGAATCGTACAACGAACAACAATGTTGACATAATTCAGAACAAAGATAGATTCATCCTTAATTGCTTACTAAAGATCTCTCCTCGCGAAAAATATATCAGAACAACAACAGATTAAAGACTTCAAAGTTTCGGAATAATACTGGCTTGGAACAATTTTTGATATTTCGATCTTGAAAAATAGCGAAATGATTTCATATATACGATGTATTTTTACTACATTGTTTTAATGCCTATAATATATTCGTTCAATTTTTTAAACATTAGTAAATATTATTTGACCATGTGAATCTCAGATTGAAAAAAAAATAAATCTGGATTACAAAAGTATACTTCCATGACAATGGTAAATAGGGTTCATACAAATAACAACGATTTTCAAATATATTATTATGAAGTGAAGTACTCAAATCGACTAGTTTCTGGCTGTTTCCCTCCATCAAGTGGAGACAGTGAAACCACAGTACGTGATCGTTGAAACAGAGGTATGTTCTCTTATAAACGCCTTGAGTGCTTGACCCGTTATAACTTCGTGATTCTGTATTTAAGCATTATGTTTCTGTGTAAGAACCCTATTCAACATTAAAATTTATTCACACTTTTTTGACAAATATACTTTTAGTTCAAGGTTAACTGAACCTGTATTCAATGTTTCCAGCTGAAGACTGGAAAACAGCTAGGAAACAGTTGTGGTGTGTAAGGGATAGTGACGTGTGCACCAAATTATAAAAGCTGAATTACATAATAATCTTCTTTTATTCATCCCATTTTATTCATCAATTGATCTACGCAGCTATCTACTCAAAACAAACACTCGGAACGTAATGTTGTATTAGAAAGCTGATTCGATCTCATTCTAATAAAATAACATAAAAATTCACGGGTAACAATGATTTACATTTTTAGGAGTGAACCAGGCGGGCCCCATTTTGATGTTTATATTTTATAGGCTAATCTCGCCTAATAATAAGCGGTGAGTTGTTTTGAAAACACTAAATAACGATGTGCTCATGGTGACATGTATGCATGAAAATCAATTATTATTATTATTAAATTAATTGTTGTGTGATTTCATTCGAATACACGCATAAAGGTTACAGGAAAAGCGAATGATTTTACCAATTTTGCAGCAACGCAGTGCGTGATTTAGTATGCATATAGATAAAATGTATATGTTCAAGAAAGATCAACATATATGCGCAATTTGCGCATTAATATTACTTTGATTAATGTATTGGTCTCACATTTCCAATTATCAATCAGGCGATAAACACTCTGTTACTGGTCACGTAAGAAATAGAAAGGAACAGATTATTCAGCAACATTGGTATGTGGACAAAGTGATGAATGTCTGTAGAGAGAGACAAACATAGTCGGTGATTGACTTAGGATGGTTTGCACGAAACCGACTGACGAAGCAGATAACGATGACTGCACACTCTCTAGAAAATTAAAAGTCACAAGCGGAGTTCCTCAAGGATTCGTGCATCGACCTCTCCTGTTCTCAATGTATATGAATGATTTAGTGGAGGATATTAGGTGTAACCTGATACTGTCTGCTGATAATATTTGAATATGCTGAAATTTCAGTTTTCGTAATGATTGTAAGGCATCACAACGGGAGCAGTGCAACTTACACAGACAAATGAGTTGGCATTTAAGGCTGCGAAATCGAAAATGGTGCTACTTGGAAAACCAACGGATCACACGTATTACCTTGTCACGCGAGATCTCGTCTGGACTAGCACATGAAAAAATTTAGATGTCTGTCTGCAGTGGAACCTCATGCCCGAAAGTCATTTTCGCTGGATCTTGTCTGCTAACATATATATTCCAGATTTTCACATGGGAAACCTTAACCATGTTACTTATTACATATAATATGTAAGTCCTGTTATGAATTATCAGATACACGTCACGACAACGTGACAGAGGAAGGATATTGTGGTACTTGATTCGATTTATCCTTATGGGATAAACTTGGTTCCCTGTTATAGAAATTTGATTTTTCAATTTCGAATACCATAATTAAATCTTCATTATTTTACCCAACTATGGATACGGAGCGAAACCACGTTCTTGTTATTTTTATATCGACGTCCCTATTAATGAATAAACATCTGTCAGGTTTGTTACCTAGACGATGCTCATACATGTAGGTGGTTGTGTTTTGTCAGTCATTATCAGAGACCTGAAAGAAATCGTGAAAGCTCAAACGCGATCGGTTTAACTGTCAATGGTAACCATGGGACTACATTGGTGGTGGTCCAATGTTCGAGTCCGAATCGAAACAGAGAAAATGCACTGCAGATGAGCTCGCATAACAGCGAAAATCGAGTCCGATGCTTCGAATGTTGACCGTTGAGATTAGGTTTGTGATTGTTTCGATGGACATGTTACTGATGAGTAGTCACAATAATGAAAGGACAAACTTGTTGCGTTTGTATGCCGCTTTTTGATAAGGTTGGCAAGACCAAACTGTTCATTGCAAATACACCTGTTGTAGAGTTTGAACCCTTGAAAATGAACAAAAAGCTTATTTTCTGCATTTTCAACACATACACCCCATGAACAGTTTTCGGCCTTTTCCAATCATCTGCTATGTTCAGCAAGATCAAGATCCGCAACTTTGTTCATGATGAATTTTGTTCATGAGTGTAAACCCTATCTACATGCGTTTGAGCACATGTAATTGATGTTGTATAAACATCCAGTGAAATGATTTTCAGGAATAACTTAGATATATTAACGTGTATTAATTACACCCCAACATGACCTTTATACAAATGAAAATTTTTTAATCATACCCGGAGTGTACATGACATAATTTCTAACTAGTAAACTATCTATCTTCCGAGTAACTCAATTTGTTATTTATATATATAAGATGTTCGTTGAAAGCGGAGTTCGTTGTTAGTAAAACGCATTGTCAGACGTTCTTTTGGCGCCGTTTTTCTGTACACGTGTAAACAATAAAGTAGTTAAGAATGTCTCACCTTTATGTTTCTGCATGCGTGTAATCCATTTGATGAATAGATGACGCCACAGCATACAGATCACAACATTAATTCAAAGTTCATGTTAATTAAAAGTAAATTTATTCTAAAACGAATGACATGAATGTTTCAGAGAGTTGCTTCTTCTGCAGCAGGAAGGTGAACAGCGTTGATTTTGCTATGCCATATTTTTCAGCAAATTCAGATTTTGTCATTTGACCATTCTCCACTTCGGGTAAAATTTCCCTTTTTTCTCTAGGTTGAACTGCTCCCGTTTTCGTTGTCTGTCAGTCATTGTGTAACTGTAAGAATGAAATAGACTGTCTGCCTGAGTGATTGCAATTTGTCATGATTCTGTGATTACCAATCACAGAGAATTCACGTTATTTTCTTGTGCTTGCGTGCGAGTCAGTTAGCACACTAAGCTAGGCTGCCAGTGTATCGCCAAGCTATGTGTGCCAGTTC
>JACCGJ010017778.1:0-68942 GCA_013407085.1 Atriophallophorus winterbourni
CAAGGTATATGGAACATATAAAAATATATAAAAAATAAAAAAATTTAAAAATGTATAACCTAGCTTATAACTGAATTCGCGAGAAAGTATCCGCAACTGTGTTTAATGAGCCGGAAATATATATTGAATGTCGCTTGTGAATGGTGAGATATAATCCAGTTGACGTATATCTGGAGGCGAATAATAATCCGATGGTGCAGAAAGACCAAACGTTAAGGGCTAGTGATCGGTACAAACTGTGAAATCACGGCATTCAAGCAAATGTCTGAAATGTCGTATCGCATAATATATAGCCAGTAACTCACAACCGGACGTACTGTATCGAGTTTGAGCTGGTTGAAGACGACGAGAAAAGAGAGCAAGTGGCTTGGGGATATTGTATACTTCTTGTTAAAGGACTGCGCCGACTGCTTCTTGTGATGAGTCTGTAGCGAGAGACAACCGAGCATTTGGGTTCATTTATAGATAAGCGAGTGAAATAACTTTGTTTAGTGCAGATTTGAGTTGTTCGAATGATTTAATGGCTTCTTCATTCATTTCAAATTCACGTTTTTTCCCACGTAACAAGTCAGTCAATGGTTGTGAAATCATAGCACATTGTGAAATGAAGCGTCTATAATAGTTGACCAAACTCAATAAAAGTCTGGCTTGACGGATGGAGCTAGAACGCGGATAAATTTGGATAGCTAATAGTTCTTGGGGTAACGGTGTTTTACAAGAACTATCAATTTTGTGTCCAAGAATTTCGACAGAACTCACACCAAACAGACATTAATCGGGATTAACCACAATGTCGTAGTGAGATAGACGTTGAAATACTTCACGAAGGTGTTCGAGATGTTCAGTGGTATTTGTACCTACGACTGAGACATCATCAATGTGCACGTATATGAAAGATAGACCGAAGAAAACTTGGTCCATAAATCCTCGGTAGGTCTGTGCAGCATTGCGTAGACCGAATCGCATCCTAAGAAATTCAAACAGACCAAATGGAGTGGTGATGGAAATTATGGGAATATATTCCTTAGCTACGGGAATTTGATGATATACGCGCATTAAATCCAACTTCCAGAACACAAATTTTCCGTGAAAACACAGTGCAAAGTCATGTATATGCGGAATGGGATATCGATCTGGAATCGTTACACGATTTAAAGCACGATAATCGCCACATGGTCGCCAGGCATCTGGTTTGTTCTTTTCGAGCATGTGAGAAGAAGAAGAAGAAAACTTTATTCGTTAAAACGAATTTTCAGATTAATCAAAATAGTTTAAACACAGAATTTCAATGCGAATAAGAAAGACGTCAAACTTTGATGAGAAAATTTGAGATCGCCAGTCACATTCGAATCCAAAACAGCTTCGGTTTCGTCTGCAGGCATAAGCCTTTGTTATTGTGATGGAAGTTGGTGAAAAGTCATGCTGCACGATTTTTAAACACCCATATATAAGTTTTCTTTCGCATTTTTCTGACCGGCGCAGCAAATTCCCCATCCTTCAAAATAAAAATATTGCGCAGCATTTAAAGCGTGCGGGGCATCAAACATCTTTCGTTTACATGTTCGCAACATGTTAAAGCGTTTCAAAAACAAAAGGTTCCGTGTTGACTGAAAAAATGAAAACGCATGAAAACATTGATTTTGAGCACGGCCGATTCAAAGGCCGATTCAAAGGTGTGGTCCAAAGTGAATTTGATGGACGGATTATTCCGGTTTCTATCATATGCTCGAATTCTCAATTGGCAGCTCTAAGTTTGTTAGGCGTCAATCCTCGTGGTCTATCGAAAACCGTCGCTCCAAGGGTTAAAATATGGTGTTTGATGTCATGATTCAGAGGGGTGTCAAGTGCACATGGTTTGAAGATATCCGAAAATTCTCTCATGAGAGAAACGTAATTTGGTGCAGTATCTGGAATCAGGACTCGAATAGTCTGTATGGGTAAATTACACAAATGGCCGATGAAGTTAATCTTTTTGACATTGTCAATGAAATTTCGTGTACTCATGTTGACTGAAAGATTAAAGTGTGGTAGGTAATCGGCTCCCAGGATAGGAATGTTGACATCAGCAACAGTGAAAAGCCATCGAAAGTTTCGTCGCAGACCGAATTCAATGGAGAGTGATCGTTAGCCGTATGTCGTTATTCAAGTACCGTTCACCGATTGTAGGGTCAATGAAGAGTGGTTTCAGCGTTCTGAGTTTGTGTGTTCGGTGACGCTCAGTTTGGCTCCCGTGTCGATCAGAAAACGCAACTCTGTTGAACCATCCGTGACGTATAATAAGCGGCTGGTGTTATTTACAGACGGAGCTGCCGCTTCTACTGCCTAACTTTGCGGTTTTCCTGATTTTGGATTTATTATTTGAAGCTGCATGGGTACGTGCAATAAAAGGCTTTCACCCGGAATGGCGATGATATTAGCATACCCATGATGTTCGTGTTGGGCTGTGTGATTTAGTGTTCGAATTGTGTTTTTTTCCACGGCGAAAACAGCTTGGACTTCTGTTTGAGTGTTGTTGCTTGGAGCTGTGATATCTGACTCCAGATCAGAAGGCTGCGTGTTCGGATCACGTCGGGCTCACCAATTTGTGGTGGGTAGTGAGCAATGGATTCTGAGGCTGCGTGTATTTCAGTTATATTGAGATACAATTTTGACTCCGATACAACCACAAAAGAATGAAAACCGTGCCTGGACAAAGAGGGTATTGTGATTAATGAGTGAGTTGATTATGCACACACGGTATTCAAAAGGTAATCATCGTTCACTATGTTAACGAAGCAAAAATCGGTAAAATGTAAGTGATAAATCAATCTGGCAGTATGGGCAATCGAAACGAAACGATAATGTCTGATTTAATTTAATTTAATTTGATGTATTGGTAAATCAAGATGATAGAAAATACAAGACTGCATAAATTGCTATAGGGTCTCCAATTTGATGCCGACGTCGAAGTGAGAGCAGTCATGATAAATTAGAAGTTCGTATGAATTATTTTTCTTTTAAAATAATTACGGAATAATTCCGAACCTTTGTTTTTATTCATTCGCATTTCCATCATGATGTCCTTGTTATTTCGTTTAAATATAAATTACACATTCGCGCAAACTATGCGTGAACGTCTGACAAACTGACATGGGGACAAACCACATTTTACTAGTTTTCTAATTACTGTTATCGATTCTCTTTTTCGATGAGCTAAATGGATTTAATGTATAACAAACGAGCAATACAATGGTGAAGATTAAGCGACTGAATAAATTAATTGTTAGTAGTAACGCAATGGGAAACATTCCAGGGAATAATTGAATCTGTATTTTCTACACATTTCATACACGAATATTTTCCTCACATTCAATTTTACTATGCATGGGATTATCAGTATTTAAGAGGTTTTCTGTCAGTTCTCCCTGTAGATGCCGGATTAAGAGTGAAAAGAAAAATACTAAATTAGACTTTTGTATGCATTTTTCAAATATTACCAGAATGATTCCAAAAGTTAGTTTATATTCATTAACGTTTTCCATCATGATGCCGTGTGATATTTTATTTACATCAACATAACACACAAGCGCTAGAACTATGAATCAACGGCCAATGGACCGGAAATTTGTCTGCACTACACAAAATGATCATGATTAGCGTGCCTCTGATTTTCAATAATAAAAACGGAATGAACTCATTAAAGACCAAAATAGCAAATGTTCAGCAAGAGATCCAATAAAGTTTAACGATAGAGAGATGAGTCCACACTAAATAGTCCGATCGATGGAATCTACGGTTCAGAATACGCTAAAATGATGGAGGATCCGTTATCCACAATTACTGCTTGAAGTAATCAATGTAAAGAACGAAAGCTTGTTTACAAATTCAGAAGATGCTCAAAGGTGAATAACTACAAACTTCTGGCAAAATCAGGAGGTAATGCTCCGTACTTTACCAGGTTCCAAATCAGTGATCTGAAATCTCTTTCGTTTCGCTAATCTACGTGACTCCTATTCATATCGAAGGTGCAGTATGAGGTAAAAAATATTACGACTGAAAACAATAATTGCAAGTGATAAAGCAACGCGGAGCATTCATAAGAATACGCGAGTCTGTATTTTGTACACAGTTTATACACTAATATGTTCCCAACATTGTATTTTAGTGTAAGTATTTACATGGAATATTCACGCTTAGAAAATCAGCTTACTACTACACATTTTTAAGTTTTCTAGGATAGTACTTTGATTAATTTTGTAGACAAATGTTGGACGTCATCTTTTAATTATATGTTTTTTTGGAAAAACCTGCTTCTGGATTGTACGCAGTATTCTAAATGTGACCTGGAAATCACGTATGTAAGAAGGTAAATATGTCCAGTGCTCTACAATTATGAACCAATTAAAACTAAAGAGGGCTGTTCTGTATGGCTGTGTATTTGAAGAACAGTGTGCTGCTCAATTAAAGCCTGCTGGTACTACAATAACTATGGTGTTTTTGTACACAATTTGTTTGGATCAATCACTGTGCAGGTTTTGGCTTGGTACGCGGTTTCGCGAATACTAATTCCTTGCCGTTCGGAGTTGCTCTTCTCATCCCATTTGATATCCGTGCTGCACGCTTGGAATACTTACTGCCAGTTGTGTGAATATTGTCTAACAGTTCTAAAACAACTGATCCATATTTTATTCTTGGAAAAAATAAATATTTTATACTTGGAATTCCAAGGCATGCTAAGCATGATCGATAATTATCAAAATTGTTTGTATACATAACGCATAAAAATGGACAATAATTATTAACATTTTCAAGGTCATACGTGCAGATAATTTTTCGTTCGTTAAAATAGTCCAGGTAAATGATAATCAATCAGTTTTACAGAAATTCAATATATGAGCAGTTGTTGTATGAAAAGAAAATCGGGTAAGGGGAAAATGATACGAAGAATATTGAAGAACGATGGACCGGAACATCGAAGATGCGAGAAATTTCGAAGACAGAGAATCTTCAAAAATGTTTAGTTGGAACGCATTATTATTGTCGAATATATGTTTTGAATGGAGAGTGTCTTTTGCTGGGTATTCGTAGAAGATTTGGCGTCCCAGTGTTGACTCGTTTGTGAACCGGAATTCTTCATATGGATGTAAAGAGGTGATCTGGAAAATAGATACTAAGGGACGGAGTAACTTCACTGTGAAAGTTGAAAAACTGATATCACTGTTAATATCCAGCAATGCCATGATTGTATAGTTCATCCAATAAGACATCTAGGTTGAGAAGTTTCATTAATTTTTCAACTGTGAGAAATGAATTCAGATGTGATTTGAAATCACATAGTGAGGTACAAAGTCCTATGTTTTTCGGAAGAATATTTCAGAGTTTAGCGTATTCATTTAGGTAGAAGTTAATTCTTACTTTCGTACAGGATCTAGGTAATTCCACTAGATTCCACTTGATTTCTTAAGTTATATGTAGAACCTTGTCGGAAGCGAATAGACGAATTTATATCTATATTATCAGAAGATATTATTCTAATGAACAGTATTAGGTTGTGTCTAATTCTACGGAACCATAGTGGTTCTAGCTTGAGCTGCGTACATCTTTCTCTATATGATTGATTTGAGCTATATCCGGTGATTGATTTGGTAAAAGTACGTTGTACTTTTTCCAAAAGGATGGTATCGGTTTTATTTATACTGCTATATATTATATTACAGTAATCAAAGAGGGGTATGGTGAAAAGTTTATAAAGTTCTAACTTACAGTGTGGGAGAGTAAAGAACTTATGAATCATATTAACACTCTGCTTTGCTTTTGAGACCACGTGATGTATATGCTCGTTGAATGTAAGCGATGCTGAATATTTGAACCCAAGATCACGTGTGCAATCGATAATTTGAATAGGATTACCATTAAGAAGGATTGAGTTATCAGGAATTGTACATCTTAAAGGCATGAACTTAGATTTTTCTACAGAAAATGAGAGACCATTAATTTTACCCCATTCGGATAATGCATCCAAATCTTTGTTTAGTCTGGCAATGTAAGTTTGTGTTTCAGAAGATGGGAAGGAAATTACTACTTTCATGTCATCTGCGAACAAGAATAGTTTACTATGAGAGACAACTGTATGTACATCATTTATGTATAGGAGAAAAAGTAATGGACCTAAAACACTGCCTTGTATCACGCCACTTGGAATCGGCAAGGTGCGCGATCTGTGACCATTAACCTCAACACAGTATGTGCGATCGGTAAGAAAAGAAGTGAGCCAAGAATGAAGATTGCCACCTATACCAAATGAACTTAGCTTAGATAGTAATAGGTTATGCGGTACTGTGTCGAAAGCTTTGGTTATATCAAGGAAGACAACTATAACTGAAAAGCCAATTTCAATTGAACTTGTGATGCAGTCTAAGTATTCTAGCTGGCAAGTAATGCAGGAGCGTTTGTTAAGGAATCCGTGCTGTGCCTTAGAAAAGAAACTAGGTGTCAGATATTCAAGCATAGCTTTCTTTACAATTCTTTCAAATAATCTTGATAAGAAGGCTGTATGATTTATTGGTCGGTAGTTAGTAACTAAGTGTTTTGAGCCAGATTTGTATCTAGGTATAACAATTGAGTGTTTCCATTCTGCCGGAAAGGTACCAGATTTAATAGATGCGTTAAATAGGTTAAGCAGGAGAAGTTGAAAGTCTTTACCACCCATTTTGCATATGGCTGGAGGTATGCCTGCTGTGTCAGGTTTAAGACTGACAGTTGATTGCTGACATAATTTATTTATGTCACTCAGGTTTATACTCAAAGTATTTAGTGTATTCGGCGAAGGAAGATGACTGGTTGTGTAAACGTAGTTTGAATTGTTGTAAGTAGAGTTAAAGTAAAGAAGGAATTCTTCGCAGATAGCATCAGGTGAACTAACAATTGTTTCAACTGCGGATGAATTACAATATTTGATAATGAAATCTATGTTGCTGGGTGAGTTGGATGATCTTGAAAAGTTTACTTAGTGATTTCGGCTTATCCTGACTTATAAGAGCTTTGTTTTCGTCGGCTCTAAGCGTGCTATCTAAAGCATATCTGTGACTTCTTGATAGTTCATAAGAACGAAGAAGGGCGAATATGTCATGTGTTTTTACAGCAACGGAATGTAGTTTCATCATTTTCTTTTCTATTTTCTGGGCTTCGTTAATTTTGTGTGCCTAATGAGCTTATATGATGCCTTCATAAGTAACCCTCTCAATTGTGAATGAAATGTTGAAGAGACTGTTGTGAAATCACTAGAGAGGAATAATCGGCTCCAGTCTTCTGTTCTAATGAATTCTGATTGTAGATTCCAGTTAATGTAGTTGTAGGTATGCCTATTATTAGATGGTTGCGAAGAATTGACAGAAGTTGTGGCGCATAATATTTGGGATGATAATATTCTATGGTCACCGTTAGGGAAAGATGGAATTACTTCCAGGTTAGCTGGAATAAGGTTCAGAGTGAAGACTAGGTCTAAGATATTGTCATTTCTTGTAGGTTGGTCAATAAATTGATTATATCCCAGTAAGTCAATCGTTCTAGTGAAAGGTGTATAGCAGCTGGGATGTGCAGGATCGTGCCAGTTTAATTTTGGCATGTTGAAGTCACCAGCAATAAGCTTATATTTCGTATCGTGTAGAGATGCTTCTATAAACGCATTAATTGAGGAATTTATTTTAGAGATGGTTGAAGACGGTGGAAAATAAATACAACCTATTAAGAGATCTCAGGATGGTAATACAATCCATGTTGAGTCTTCTAGTTCTGTCAAACTAGGTGAAGTAAAGGTATCAGCTTTAAATTTGGAATGAACATAGATAAGAGTACCACCTCCCCGTTTCGAACTTCGGTTATCCCTGAATATCTGGTAATTAGGTACTATAAGTGTTGAGTCAGGCTGGTTTTCTCGGGTCCACGTTTCAGTTATAAGAATAATGTCTACTAAGTTCGTAATGAGAACAGATTTAAGCATTTGAATTTTAGGGGTAATTGATCGTGCATTAATAAGTAGAATACTAACATAAAAAGAAGCATTTTTTCGGATCTGTCAAGGATCACATACTGAGGTTAGTGCAATGAATCTTCAAATCTATTTTGCTAAAGTAAACCATTTTGAGGCTCGACGTGATACTAGCCAAAAATGCTATGCACAGTTACTTCGTTGGAAAATTACCACTCGAGTCGCATCCGAAGTAAATGAATGAAACGAAAATAAACAATTCTATTCTTGAAACTCGAAGGCATGATAATCATGATCAATAAGTACCAAAGTGTTCTACTAAAAATTGTATTATATGCACTTGCAAATACATTTCGAAGATCATTTTGCAGTAGAATTTTACGTTTAATAAAAATATAGGAAACATTATTTACAAATTGTTTCCAGATAGATTGAAGATTGAATATTCAAAATTTTTGCTCGTGGAAGCAATAATCTTTAAAATAACCATGGAGTCTAACTATAGGTAAATAATAATTATATATAATCAAAGTCAATGGGACGATGATAGTTTATTAATAGTTGTAGGGAAAAATTCGGATTAGCTATCATATAATCGTCAAGTTTCGATTTGATTATAGATAAACTGTTTGAATATACTAAATCAGAAGGTAGGGAATTACAAACAAAGCACACACACCGAATGAAAATACCTGCGCCAGTTCCGTTTGGAATGTGAAATTTCTAACTTGAAATCATGGCTACGGTTGTTGTTGGAAATTCAAAGGTGGGATATTTTGTATGCGAGGATTAGATCACCTCGCATTCTTCTTTGTGCAAGTGTCCCCAGCCCCAGTCGTCTGAGTCGCCCGGTGAATAGCATATTTCCGAGTCCAATAACGACCTTAGAAGCTCTCCGGTATACAGGATCCAGAAGTAAGATGTCGTTTCCGAGCCATAGTGTCAAAGCTTGTGTGGCATAGTCTATAACCGGGTGTATGTATGTGCTCATCATGAGAGGAAAACACTCCGGGGAAAACGTCCAAATACCCGTCGTAAGGAGCCGAGAATGCGAGACGCGCTTTTGTAAACGGGTTCGCATTGTATACCAATTTTCAAACTACCACAAATCCAAACACCCAGGTCCCATTCTTCTTCAGTGTACTACAGGTTTCTGTCGCCAAGCTTGTATTGATAGGAAAAGCCAAAGTCAAAACCAATATGAATTATCTTCGACATTTGCATATTCAATGAAAGTGTATTTTCAGATGACCAGTTGTACAGAGCATTCAAATCGTTTTGTAGCAAAATACAAACGTCAGCATTGCTGATTCGACTCCATACTTTTATATCGTCAGCAAACAAAACCATCTTACTGTCATTTGGTATTGGTATCTCGTTCAAATAGACTAGTAACAGTATTGGTCCAAGCAGTGAGACTTGGGGAACACCGCTAGTAGCATTGATTTTCTTTGATGAGATTATACAAAATCACTGGCATTGCGAGACATAAAAATCAGTGAAAGTTCGTTAAAGCACTGGAATCAATTAAATAATGTTCTTCGAGAATATGTGGAGTCCTGTGTTGTTGATTTTCAGATACTTTTATTTTTGATTGTGCGAAATAATTTAGTGTTAAGTTGGACTATTTTTATTTATTAGAGAAAGGGATTTGATTTCACTAGGTTTAAGTTTGCCAGAAGTAAACCATTAATATTATTTGAATTCGTGTGAAGAGAAGCAGAATCTTATATATTTTGGAAGAAGTTTCACCAATTTAGCATATTTAGTCAAACAGAAATTGTTCCTTACTTTATTGCAAAGTATAAATTATTATTCCTATTGATTACAACCCCTAAATGGTGTGGTAATCTCTGATTTTTTGAATTTTGTGTGTAGCAGCGAATAGCGTCCGCTTACACACTGTTTACGTAATCAATGTGCACATAGGTTGCTATGAAAGTTGATCCCTATCCTCTGCAGTATCGAACACCAGATTGTTAAGATATCTTCCGCAACCAGATTGTTTAATCTAATCCCACCAGTTTTGTTATTTTAACTGCCTCATCATATAGTCTTTTCCTCTTAGTGTTCACTCCTCGGCTTATCACTTTTACGTTATCAAGATCTACGCTGTGACTCGTGTTTAGCACGTCTTCAGTTAAGGCAGAATCCTGAATAAGTGATTGATATTCAAATACCTTTCTGATTTTTACGAACGTCGAGTTCGCAAGCTGGCCAGCAAACTTCCAGATACTATTTGCAATTTTCGAAGGCTGCTGATAACACATCTAAAGGTTTCTGTAAATAAAGAAACCACAGGTCAAATGAAAACTTGACAAACGCGCCATCAAAAACCTCCATTTTGAAGTTTTAATTGCGAAATTTGTTGTCTGAAGTGGATTTTTGTACAATTTGTGGAAAACACGCCGAGGTCTCAGCTACATAGACAGAGCACATAGAAGAAAGACAAAACGTTTTTTTCACAACGGTAATAACTTTCAAAAAATGAGCATGCCTCTGATAGTCCTTTTGATGTCAGTGCTCGACAGTATTCTAAGTTACCTAATTTATCATATACGCCGCTATAACAGACCGAACAGAGATTTTGGAAAAGGGCTCAAACTTCACGTTAAGTACAAAGATTCTGGAAAAAATAGGATGTTATTTCATGCGTAGAATCCACGCTTAACCAGCTACCTGAAAATCATTCAGATGCACTGCGAAATGGTGTATCTAGTATTGTCAAAAAACAAACATAACGGATTAATTTTACGCGAGATGAACAACAAACATTCCTTAAATTGCCATTCAATAGGGAAATACTGATCACTGAGCAAACAGAGGCATTGCTGAAGGCTCCTATCAGGTTATTACCAACCGTAGGATTACGACCATTATGAATAACCATATGAGGTTTATTTCAAGATACTGCGAGGAATTAGGGGAAAACTTGCTCAAAAATTATGGTTCATGCTCTACCAAAAATCTGCTCAGACCACAGGTTCTATGGATTAATAAGGATACATAAGGTAGGAATCCCAGTGAAGTCTATTTTAGACAGCATTGGATCCGCAACACACGAATTGGCTAAGCACCTTGTGTAACGACTAAAATCGCTGTTTAACGCGTAGTCCACCCGTTTCTTGTTTCGACAATTCAAAACCACAATGATTCGAGTTTTCTACGGTTCTATTAACAATATTAATAGACAATAACAATTAACAAACCTCAACTGTACCGGGTTGTACAAATGATGTGAGCCAAAATGCTCAAAGTTTCCAAATGACAACAACAAATTCAGCCAATGCTGACAAGATAGACTGCCAAATGATAAATGCAAAGAAATAAAATTACCAATACAATGGTGAACAATCGTCTCTGTTTTCTCCAAATACCACGAGCAAAATATGTGGAATTTTAATGGCAGCCAAGCAATATAAATTACTTCAGTAAAACAAAACGGGGTATACAAGTGCATAAGGAAAATGTGTACACAAAAACAATGTAAGATAAAATTGTTGAGAATAAGAAGAATTCAATTGTTCAAACAGAAAAATAAGAAGGAATTTTACACAAAAATTTCGTCATTTACACCTCCCGCCAAATTCCTTCTAAACCTGGTGTTCTGAATGAAACTAACTGATTGGTTCCGCCTCCCTACCCAACTACTCCAATCCTAACCCAAAAAACGCAAGACAAACGGCAAATGACTTTATTGAGTGGCGAGTCACACACGCCACATCGCATTGCTATCACTGGACATATGTGGCTTTTTATAGAGAAAACGTTTGCCAAACGTAGACTCACCACGTCCTCCAGCTTTGCTCCTGACCCTTTAAGAAGTTCGAGCTTGCCCTATTTGCGCCACCGCGCCAACCTCCGGGCCTTCGTCTTCTTGAGATTCCTTCCAGCAAACCAAATGTCGGATTCGGCATTTTGTAATTCATCAAAACCAAGTTTGCCTACCGATAAGGATCTATCGGAATGATGACCAAACATAACAACAATGTAACGTTTGAAACGGACCGGCCACGCAATGGAGCGTAAAAGTCGTTTCCAAATAGAAAATCAACGAAAAATGTTGTCTATTCCTCGTTCTGAATCCTTTGACGTAATGTTACAATTAACACGCTTGAATTCAGCTTGCTTGGTGCGCTGCGGATTAACAATTTCAGGCCACGTATCAATGGTTTGTCTTAGAAAGTCAGGGCCGTTTAACCAAAATTCCAATTGAGACAACTCCATGGCACCCCGTGAGGTCAAATCAGCTGGATTATAACGGTTACCAACATGCCTCCACTGGCATGGTATCGTGTGTTCGTGTATGAACGTCAAGCGATTCGCTACAAACGTTGAGAAGCGACTAGTTCGATTGGTAATATAATACCAAACAGTCATCGAATCAGTCCAAAGGTTGATGTCTTTAACTAGTTCACCAAAAGCGGATTTTAGTATCAAATATATACGTACCGCAAGAACCGCTGCAGACAATTCCAACCTAGGAATGGATACCGTTTTCGGAGGATTCACTCGAGATTTCGAAAACAGGAGACGAACCGGCGATATGACTGAATCACTACATGAATGTCCGTATGCAACGGCACCATGGCCAGATTCCGAGGCATCACTGAAGACGTGTAGATTTAAGGACGTCATACCTTCATTTACTTCGCAAATGCGTCGTGGAACTCGTAACTCTTTGATCGAATGCATGCTGTTGATCCACTTGTCGCACACTAGCTGAAGATCATCACACATCGGTTCGTCTCAACTCAAAGGTTTTCTGCAACAACGTTGCAGCGATTCCTTTCCAGGGAAAATCCAAGGACTGATCAAGCCAAGTGGATCAAACAACCCACTGACTACTGACAATAAACTTCGTTTCGTTGTTGGGTGTTTTGCAAGTTTCAGATCAAACGCAAATTCGTCTGTGACTGCATCCCATTTAACACCCAGCATTCTTTCCATCGGTAGCTTATCTTGGCCAATGGCTCGTACGTTGGGTGCGCGGTCATCCGCAGGCACATCATCAAGTAAGATACGGTCATTGGCAATACATTTTGTCAAACGAAAACCTCCTATTCGTAACAATGATGACAACTGCCTTATCAAGGACTTCGCTTCCTCCTGAGTAGGCACTGATACTAAACAATCATCAACATAAAAAATTTTCGAAACATAATTTCCAATTCGTTTTTCAAATAAATGAATGAAATCCTCTACCGTTTTACGCAGTGCAAACGTAGCGCAAAATGGGACGACGTTACCCCAAAGGGATGAACTGTCATCCTAAATTTTTTAATGGAACCTCCCACCAGAGAATTCTAAGTGCGTCTCTATCATAGTTTGGCACTTTGACTTGGAGGAACATCTCTTCGATTTCAGCAGCAACAGCATATACATGTAATCGAAAGCTCAGCAAAACGTCGATCAAATTTGTTGTCAGATTTGGTCCTTGAAATAGTACATCATTCAACGACACAACATTGTGTTTAGCCGCACAATCGAAAACTACTCTCAGCTTTTCCGGTTTCTTAGGATTGAAAACCGGATGGTGAGGCAAATACCAAACAATATTCTCCGTGGCATTATTCAGAACGGGTTCGATATAACCAATCTCCAAATGATGTGCCATAGCCTTGCTGTAACGCTCGAATAAAACACTATCGCGTTCAAAACGACGCCGCAAGTAGCTTAAGCGCCTTTCCGCTGACAAATAATTTGTGGTCAGTTTGCTTCTATCAGGCTTCCAAGGTAGCGGTACCTGAAAATGAACGTCGATAATTTTTAATCCTCTTACGAGCGACAATGCATCTTCATCATCGCGCGATCGTTCATTTCCTTCAGCGGATATGTCTGCAAATTCTGCATTGTACAGACGGTTGACACATTCATCAATGGACCCTTGCTCCAAGGAAGAATTCAAACACAAGATATCCATTGGAGTTTGCATGCTGGGCCTTGCAGAATCCACCTCAACAGCGTTTTGGTTGCAAATGGACGGCGCCTGCCTCCTAAGCGCTGTTCCAACGCCCAATATGCTTCAGGGACATCACAGCCTATGAGCACAGTCACAGGCTGATCACTAAAATCAAGGAAGTCAACGTCTTTCAAGTATGCAGGCCGTTCACTCAAGGCTGTCATTGGACATTGTGATACACGCGGCAACTTTTCTACTGTGTAATCCTCGGGGACGTGGATTACTTGACTGCCATCAAACGAGTGTATTTTAAATTTCAAACGAGAACAAGTAAGTTTACGCTGATGACCCAAACTGGTCAATGAAACTTGCACAGGACTTTTAGGCATCCTGTTCTGTTCAACGAAATCATTAAGAATCAAAGTGGTATCAGAACCACTATCCAAGAAGGCAACTGCATTTATAAGCCCATTTGGAGTCTCGATCTTGATGGGTACAGAACCTAAGAACACTTTTGCACTGAATGCCGCATGACTGCAGTGAATATTCGTGGACGGTTTCTCTGCAGCGTGGTTGTAGTGTAGAAGTGTGTGGTGTCGTTTACCGCAATTTTCAGCAGTGCACCACGGCTTGTATTTACATGACACAGCGCCATGTACCGGTCGCAGACATAAGAAACAAACAGAGTTGCGCCTGGCGATTTCCCAGCGCGACTTGACATCCGATTCAATAAATTTCGGACAATTTTGTAACTCATGAGATGCCTGGCAAATGCAACATTTCATGCTAGGCCTTACATCACTTGTGGTGACAAAAACATTTCTTTTCTCAGTGGTTTGGAAACCACTCCTCGCATTTGGGTATGCACGAGGTGATTGATGATGCGTGTTTGAGCTAGTTGTTTCAAGCAGCTGCCCAAACCTGATCCTTGCGATACGTGCACGCCGTGACACAAATTGTGTCAGGTGCTCAAATGTGACTCCATGGCCATCCATGCTGAGTTGATCCGCCGCATCAGCCCACTGATGCTGTAAAGCGACAGGTAGACACTTAACAACGCCTTCCAAGGTGGTTACAGAATTCAAATCTGCTTCACAACCCATTTGCTTCAAAGCAATTTGGCAGTTTTCCATCCTCAAGGCGAGGTTTGACAGACTATCGGAAGTGTTTCTTACCCGTGTTGCTTCACTCAACATCTCGTTCAATTACGAGCGTGCAACAACATGAGGTGGGCCAAACATTTCCTTCTGAATGCTGCGTGCTCTTTCGTATACTCCTTCAGGCGGCAACATCACGCAAGCGTCAATCGCATTTCAAGCTTTACCTCGGCAATAATATGTGAGGTACAATAGAAGCTGACCAGAATCAGTAGTTTTTGATTCCACATGGCATTCAAACTGCCTTATAAATTTCCAGTAGTCCACTGGATTACCGTCAAATGATGATAATTCAACTTTTGGAAGTGAAGCAGAATCTTTCACGATTCTCTGTGGCGCTTTGCCCACTTCCGATTCAAGTTAACGATCAGCGACGGGAAAACCAGCCACCTGATTGTCGTTAGATCGGCACAACTGAGCTAACATTTCCTTAACTACTACTAAGTCCTGCTGTAAATCCCGCATAGCCTGTTCGGGTTTAGATTCTAAATTACAACTACCTAAAGGCGGCAAGCAAGAGCTATGTGGGTCAGAACCAGCAGTGTCATTAAATTCACTATCAATATGTTTCCCAGTAGGGATCAACCGTTTCGATTTTTTAGGCATTATCAATTAATGCAAAAACGAAGATAAAAAAAACAGGGGACGTCACCGAGTTTGAAACAAATTAGAATTGAGGCACGAAATCCAAGTTGATCCTTTTTCAAATAGGCCGACGATCCAAATTGACCGTTTCCAAATGAGCAATTCAATTTTCTGATTCTCCAAATAGAACAATCCTAGTTGAGAACTGTGTCAACTAAAGTCGCTGTTTAACGCGTAGTCCACCCGTTTCTTATTTCGACAAATTCAAAACCACAATGATTCGAGTTTTCTACGGTTCTATTAACAATATTAATAGACAATAACAATTAACAAACCTCAACTGTACCGGGTTGTACAAATGATGTGAGCCAAAATGCTCAAAGTTTCCAAATGACAACAACAAATTCAGCCAATGCTGACAAGATAGACTGCCAAATGATAAATGCAAAGAAATAAAATTACCAATACAATGGTGAACAATCGTCTCTGTTTTCTCCAAATATCACGAGCAAAATATGTGGAATTTTAATGGCAGCCAAGCAATATAAATTGCTTCAGTAAAACAAAACGGGGTATGCAAGTGCATAAGGAAAATGTGTACACAAAAGCAATGTAAGATAAAATTAATGAGAATAAAGAAGAATTCAATTGTTCAAACAGAAAAAGAAGAAGGAATTTTACACAAAATTTTCGTCATTTACACCTTGCCCGGCACTTGAAACCGCTGGAAGGTAACAGGAATTCTTTTATTAAGAACTAGTTTGATTTTGTTTTTTGCTTAAGTACTGTAATAATTGAGGAGGATGAAATTAAGTTAGGCTTTGACGTGAGCTCTCTGTCCACGAATGTTGAAACTACAGTCGATTTAGAATTAGCAAGAAAGTCACTCAACTCCGATATAAGCCACTAGGCGAAATTCCATGAAACTTGTTAAGAGTAGGCCGAGGTAGCTGGCACGTGAGCACTTTTTCAGCAACCGTGTGGTCAACATCTGGAACAAGATCCCACATGGTATAGTAAGCCTCTTAAATGTGTTGAGCTTTAAAAGGGAATTAGACGCCAAATAGCCTACCATATTTCGGCACATTGTCTAAAAAAACGTTTTTAAAAAACGTATTTTTACATTTTTATCTGTCTAGGCCTGTGCAACCTGACAGCAAATTAGCCCACATGCAGTCTGTGACCGTGTTTCGCGTTGCCTCGACTAGGCTAATGATTTCATACAACATACATTGTTCACGCATATTATTGCATTGTTTCTGCATACCTGACCTCTAATTGAGTAATGATATTGTATTTACCTGGTCTTTAAAATGCATTAATGTCTCCTCACCTTTGGTGATGGGAGTTTTTGCTCTACATTCCAGGTAACCGTCCTACCAGAAGAAATCTGTGAACCTATTTTGTTTTAAGTGGTGGGCGCTCTCTTTGGCATACTACCGGAAGAAATCTGGACGATCGATTGGCGACTCTGCCACATATCGTCCTGTGCAAACTGAACTGAACTGAACTAAACTGAACTGAACTGATGCAGAGAAACCCTACCTTACTTTCCAGATATTCGGAAACAAGAACGTGTGAAAAGAACGAACTGTATACTCGATATCGAAGTGTTTGGTGCTCATCGGCATACCGTCGAAGAAAATCTGGGCGCGTGATTGGCTTTTAGCCACCTTCAGCCCTGTGCAACAGCATCTGTACTCGGGCCGCTACTTTTCCTTATCTTCATCGATGACTTGGCAGCGGCGATTAAGTGTCCCTGCTACATTTTTGCGGATGATGTCATGTTTATTGGATCACCGAACGAACGTGATTTCATTGAAGATATTGAAAAGGTTATCAAGTGGTCTGTTATATGGGATCTACCAGTTAACTTCTCAAAAAGATATCTTTTGTCGAAAGTCGGCAAGAAGCTGGCGGTAGCTGGCCCAGATGGTACACTTGTGATAACTGGGGTGCCGAGAGTACGCGACTTAGGTATAGAGATTTCTGCGGACTTCAAATGGGCTGATCAATGTGCAGCAGCTGCACATCGTGCTAGGAGCGCGCTGTTTCGCCTTCGATCAGTTTTATCCTGCAGGTCCCCGGAGGTTTTCATACCGATATACAAGGCTGTCGTTAGACCTCATCTCGAGTACTGCATTCAAGCTTGGTCACCTTATCTTGAAAAAGATATTGCAAGGCTTGAGGGTGTTCAGCGCCTTGCTACTCGTATGATCGAAGGGCAATCAGGTAGATCTTATGAGCAAAGACTATTAAGTCTAGGGCTCTTTTCACTGAAAAGAAGGCGGCTGCGTGGGGATCTGATAGAAACCTTCAAGATCATGGCCGGTTTTAGTACTATTCAACCAGGTGAAATGTATGTTCTCGCACCCAATGTGGGTACTCGAGGTCACCCTCTGAAACTGGCCGAACAACATGTCAGGTCTAATGCTCGAAAGCACTTCTTCAGTGAAAGAGTAGTAAGCTACTGGAACTGCCTACCTGAAGATGTCGTGAACTCTAACTCTGTAATGTGTTTCAAGAATAGACTTGATGCCGTATGGAGCTCATTATTTCCTGCATTTTGCCCCTAATTGAGTAATGATATTGTATTTACCTGGTCTTTGAAATGCATTAATGTCTCCTCACCTTTGGTGAGGGGAGTTTTTGCTCTACATTCCAGGTAACCATCCTACCAGAAGAAATCTGTGAACCTATTTTGTTTGAAGTGGTGGGCGCTCTTTTTGGCATACCACCGGAAGAAATCTGGACGCTCGATTGGCGACTCTGCCACATATCGTCCTGTGCAAACTGAACTGAACTGAACTGAACTGAACTGAACTTGACCTTGACCTTGAAGGGTCGAACAAATTTGAGTGTACAAAAAATGAAAAACGGTGTACGAATTTGTGTAAATATGAACCATTCCTTATTTAATGGACATCTATACATGTGAAACGATGGTTTAGCGATAAGTTCACCTGTTTTTCCAGTGTTGGCGAATATGTACATGGAGCACTTCGGAAAGATAGCTTTGAGAAACGAAGCGTTATAAACAAAGATATGATGGCGCCATGTCGACGATACATTCGTCATCATTAAGCGCAATAGACTAGAAGAATTTAATAGGTATCTTAATAATTTGAATCCGAAAATGCAAGTCAAAAACGAAACCGAGTCTATGGAAGGGGCACTTCCGTTCATAAACTGTCTCGCGCAAAAGACAACAATAAGATAAGAACTACGGTATATCGTAAGCCAATCGACACATATACGATTTCGAGATACACATCTGCGCATCCCAAAAGGGTATTTCAGTCCTTAGCGAAACCGCTGTTATACACGGTGGACCACTGATACTGATACCACATCTGCAGCGATGATGCCGATAAGAAACGAGTTCATCAAGAATTCAGTCGTCGACTTGTTGTTAATGGTGACCCAAAAAGCTTAATTGAGCGCCAATTTAACAGAGTCAACCATCCACAACCGAAAACAGATAAGACTACTTTAGGTTGTGCCACCATCTGCATCTACAATTCTTGACATTGGGCAAACGTCTAGAGAACTTTTCACTAGGGTTACCGAACATAGGAAACGAGTAGGAAAGCAACCCGACAATCCCAGTGAATATCAATCACTGATTCGGGATTCTGTCTTAGCTGAACGCGTGCTAGACACGTGTCACGGTGTAGATCTTGATAACGTCAATAGTCAATAGTTTTATTGTGGTAATAAAAGCTGATAGCTTGTAAGAAACCACTGGGTGGTGTGTACAGATTGTCGCACAAAGCGTGCTAAAAGCATTCATGATGAGAGAAAAACAGGCAAATAGGCCTTATAGCTGGTCATGTTCGCGTATAACATACACCTTGATTGGACATTTTTGGCTTTTTATAGGGAGAAGTGTCAGCCCAAGTCACGTTCCCACCACGTCCTCCAGTGCATGACGGACTTGCGGACGGTTGCTTTGGCGTGAGCAACGTTGATGCTTGTAAGCTGGTGAGAAAAGGCTGGAAAAAGTGTTAGTCGTTTATGGCTATGAGTGGTATGTAAGTATAATGGGGTAGATCAGAATGGCGAAAGATAAAAGAAAGTCACTTGAATGTTGATTGCCATAGGTGTTTGTCTAGGCGTTGCTTAAACGAAGACAGTGACTCAGCACATACCACCTCCGGCGGGAGAGCGTTCCAGACACGGCATATGCGAAGGGGTAGGAAATACCTTCGACTGTTCAATCGGCTGTTCTGATGAGCAATCTTGAGATTGTGCCCACGATGATTACGTCGATTGGATAGAGGCATCAGGGACTTGCAAGGGTGCTGATTCTCTGTGAGAATGCGAAAGGTTAAAAGCAAATCTCCGCGGAGGAGTCGGTAGCGGATTGAGAAGAGGCCGCTATACTGCAGCCGTTCTTCATAGGACATGTTTTGAAGGCCGTTGATAAGCTTTGTTGCTCGCCGTTGTGGCTGTTCGAGTGCGTTCATGTCTTGTTGGAGCCACGGGTGCTACGCACTGACTGCATATTCGAGCGGGGGGCGGATGTAAGCGGACAGTAGCTGTGGGAAGAGTCGTCGGTCAAAGCGTCTGAAAAGTCGCCTCAGAAGACCAACACTGTGGTTTGCGGTTCTTGCAGCCTTGTCGCACTGGCTGGAGCAACCCAAGTCTTGCTGTACAATGACGCCGAGGTCGCTTACCTGGTCCACATGGTGCAAAAGCTCGTCCCCCAAGTGTAAGCGTAACGAACAGAGTGTCGAATGGCCAGAATGTGGCATTTTGTTGAGTTGAACGGTAAATTGTGTTCTAATGACCACTGGTAGAGGCGGTCGAGGTCACGTTGCAGGATTTGATGATCTTCGAAGCTAGATATACGACGCCAAACCTTGAGGTCATCCGCGAAGAGTAAAAATGAGCTTGATAAGATCATGCTGATATCATTGATGAATATAAGGAAGAGAGTGGGTCCGAGTACGGATCCTTGCGGAACTCCACTGGTTACCGGGAAACAGTCTGAATAGGCGTCTTTGACGCGCACACACGATGTGCGATCTTGCAGAAATCGGCTGATCCACGTCAACAAGGGGTCATCGATTCCGTAGTGGCGTAGCTTTTGAATGAGAATAAGGTGATCAACTCTATCAAAGGCTTTCGAAAAATCCAGGTATGCCACGTCAACTGCCACCCGGCAGTCCACGGCTTTCGTCCAATCGTCCCTGGCCAACAGGAGGTTGGATAGGCAGGAGTGTCCTGGCCGGAAACCATGCTGTTCATGAGCAAGGATGTGATTTTATTCAAGGTGGCGTGTGACGGTGTCAGCTATGTATGAAAGCACAAACCTGATCCAGGTAAAGTGCCGCACAGTCACAGACTGCACGTGGGCTAAGATACTGTCAGGTTGCCCAGGCCTAGACAGCTATAATACTCTCCATGACCTTTGAGATCACAGATAGCAGGGTCACCGGTCGGTAATTAGCTGGTAAGGTGCGGTCGCCTCCTTTAAAGACCGGAGTGATCATGCCTTGTTTCCAAGTTTGTGGGACTTCGGCTGAGTCGAGTGAACGCTGGAAATATAGCGCCAGATCGTTTGAGATATATGCTGCGACTGCATTCAAAGCCTTTGGGTGTATGTGATCTATACCCGGGGAGCTATTCTGTCGAAGGTGGATCAATTTGTGGTAGACGGCGTTGCGGCTGAAGTTGATTGAGCTCAATGAAGGCACACGAGACAGTGGTGCAAGTATGACTACGGACTGAGGGGCAGCACGAAAGATGGGAGCGTACTGCGCGCTCAAAGTGCTGGCGACTTCTTCAGGTGACGTGGATAGACCCGAGGGTGTCTTGAGCGAAGGGATATCTGTTTTCACTTTCCTCCGAGCGTTGATCTCCTTATATAGCAGCTTAGGGTTGTCTAGAAGTCTCAAAGTTTGTTATAAAAGTTATAAGCCGGGGTGTAAAATTTTATAAGGAAAGACTTCACCCTGAGGCAGCTAAAATAACAGGCTGGGGAAAATACAGTAAACAAGGTGGATGGGGAGAATATCTCAACAACCTGGCGTTCCGTTCTGCAGCGGATATGGATTAATTTTCAAAACACCTAATGTGCAAATTGATTACGTAAGCAGTGGGTCAGTGGACGCCGTTCGCAGCTGCACACAAAATAAAATTTAGGAATTACCACATCATTTAGGGGGATCCATTGTCTTGATCTCACCTATCTATCTTATAGAACTTAGGATTGGTCAAGAAAATGCCATTTAAACCTCAACAATTTTGTACTGATGCCCTTGGTCTGGTGAAGCTTCTACGTTCAGAAGTGAAACGTTGCCCATCAACCTGCTATAATCGATTCATTGCAAACTTTCTTTACATGATTATGGACTCCTGATCAGATTAGAATATTTTCAAGTACCTTGGCAAGTAGGATATTGTTTATCGACCGAGTATGGTATGGTATGAAAGCACAAGCCTGATCCAGGCAAAGTGACGCATAGTCAGAGAGTGCACGTGGGCTAAGCTACTTTCAGGTTACGCAGCACTAGACAGATATGAAGAGGGACATAGAAATGGAAATAGAAATGACAGAGAGACTCCAGCGTGTTTCGGCATGTAGCTCACTACCGTTGGCCAATCAATTTAGCACGATGTTAGCCGCACATCACAGAAATGCTTCAAGATTGCATATCCGTGCAAATATCGACCGGGTAAGGAAAACCAAGTTACCGACACTATCGCGTGGTGTTTGTGCGTACATTTCGAACTCTGAACATCTATGAGAGCTGCACAACTCACTGTGCCATCCAGGAATCATCCGAATGTTTCACTTCGCCCGGTGCAAAATCTGCCTTATTCTGGTGACGATGTCAAACGAGTCATTGCCAATTGCAGTGTGTGCCGAACTACAGCCATAGTTTTTCAAGCCTTCCGTACCCTTTGTAACGAGATAGAGTGAATGATACTTCCAAACGATTGAGAAGATAACGCCTGATAGAAAGGCTTTAATCAACTAAAGAACACGAGTATGAGCTACAACAAAAAGAAAAAGGTTAGATGTGTAATACGGTAAAATAAGCGTGTGTACACAATAAAAGGAATGTCAAAACAACACGACATTCACCCCGACCGGGAAGACCGAGTGATATAACGGTTACAGTTTTAGACCTCACGGGATCGAAGATTGTAGGGTCTAACCCTTTGTTGTTGTGAAACAAGGTGTTCTACATTTGGTTGAAGTGTAGTGGTTGGTCCAGAAATGTCTGAAGTGGCAGACTGTATGTCAGGTGTACAAAGGGTATCTGGAGGTGTTTCTGTTGGGTCAGTGTTCAATGGGTTTGGCGACTGATTCATTGGAGCCAGTTGACGGAGAGACACAGTCTCCTCGCGACCATCTGGCAAGCGGATATGGGCATACTGAGGATTACTCTCCAGAAGCTCCACCTCTTCCACCAGGGGGTCATACTTGGAGGAACGAACATTTCTGCGATAAAGGACTGGTCCTGGCATCAACAACCAATTAGGAAGACTCGTACCGACGGGAGACTTGCGATTATGCTTGAACATGCGCTCGTGAGGCGTCTCATTTGTAGCAGTGCATAAGAGAGACCGCATGGCGTGTAATGCTTCGGGAAGAACAAGTTCCCACTGCTCTGTCGTCAAACCTCTATCTCGCAAGCATAATGAAACAGTTTTCCATAAGGTACCGTTCAGACGTTCTACCTGCCCATTACCTTGCGGGTTATAACTGGTGGTCCTACTCGTAGCAACTCCTCGAGAATGAAGAAAAGATTTAATGTCACTGGACATGAAGGATGAGCCTTGATCTGAGTGTACGTATCCGGGCATACCAAAAATGGAAAAAAGTTCGGTGAGTCGGGAAATCACAGTAGAGCTGGTCATGTCAGGACATGGGAAAGCAAAGGGGAATCGAGAAAATTCGTCAATTACTGTAAGTAAATATCGATTCCGAGTAGATGAAGGAATGGGCCCTTTAAAATCGATACTGAGACGTTCAAAAGGATGTGTTGCTTTAATGAGTGGCTCATTGTAAGGACCGAAAAATTTGGGCTTCAACTGGGAACATACAAGGCACTGTCGAATAACAGATTTGACGTCATCAAGAGAGAACGGAAGATTTTTAGATCGGATGAAATGAAATAAACGTGTGATACCCGGGTGGCATAGTGAGTCATGAATGGACTTTAGTTCAGGAAGCGAATGTACACTAGCACAAAATCCACGGGACAAGGCATCAGCTACGGTATTATCAGGACCCGGTCGATACACCACGTCATAGGAAAACTGAGAGAGTTCTATACGCCAACGTTGGATTTTGTCGTTCTTGATTTTACTGGCGATTTTCGTATCAAACATAAACGAAACGGAGCGTTGATCAGTGATTAGTTTAAAATGAGACCCAATGAGATAATGTCTCCATTTTCGAATTGCTTCAACGATCGCGCAAGCTTCCTTCTCGATCGCGGGATGATTACGCTCACTTGGAGAGAGTGTGCGGGAGAAGAAAGCAACCGGGCGTCCATTTTGGTTGAGAGTAGCTGCTATTGCTACATCGGATGCATCTGTTTCGACAACGAGAGGTACGTCACGATCAACTGAGAAAAGGGATGCCTGCACTAATTCAGATTTCAGGGATGTGTAAGCGTTCAAAGCTTTCCCGGACAGTGGGAAGATTTTATTGTGAACCAGAGGATGGATTTTATCGGAGAACTGGGAGAACCATTGAGAATAATAAGAGAGCATTCCGATTATTCTCTGTTGTGCTTTGGCATCACAGGGTGGAGGCAGCTTGAGTAAGGCATCAAAGCGTTCAGGGTCTGGTTTCACATTACCAGCAGATACTTCATAGCCCAACAACTTGATTTGCCTGACCGAGAAAATACATTTGGTGCGATTTAGAGTCAGACCGTATTTTTCAACGACTTGTAGAAATTTGTTGAGGTTGACTTCGTGCTCCTTTTCGTCTCGCCCACATATAGTAATGTTATCAACGTAAACGAACGTTCCTTGAAGAGATTCGTCACGAATTAATTCATCCATGGCACGTTGAAAACAGGCAACCCCGTTGGTTACCCCGAAAGGGATACGCCGGAATTGATACAAATTGCCACAAGCCTCAAACGCCGTATAGAGTCGGTCATTTTGCTTTATTGGAACCTGGTGATATGCACTTTGTAAATCAAGTGCACTGAAGACCGCGAATTGTGAAATTTTTTCAATCAAGTCGTCGATTCTCGGCAAAGGGTACGCATCTAATAAAGTATACCGATTGATTGTCTGGCTGTACTCAACAACCATGCGCTTTTTGTGTTTTTCATTCGTTGTCACCAGAACCTGTGCTTGCCAAGGTGATTGGGAGGGTTCGATTATATCATCATTGAGTAGTTTCGTGATTTCTGAACGAATAAAGAGTTCATCATCGTGACTATGTCTTCTTGACTTTGTAGATAAAGGACGACAATCTCGTTGTAAGTGAGTGAAAAGTGATGTTGGCGGTAGCAGGGCGACCGACAAACTACAGAGAGAGAATGGTGGTTTCATTCCTTCAAACGGTATTTCGACTGATCGATGGCGTTGAAGAAAGTCGTGTCCTAGCAAAACATCGGCGCATAGATTTGGAAGAATAGATAGTTTTATGTTTTGGTAGACGTCATTTTTATGTACGAGGGACACAAAGCAATGGCCTTTCGTTTGGCTCAGCATGGAAGTAGAAGCCAATATGATTTGATTAGTAGATTCGAGGACGGGCCAGCGATTTTGTTGCACGATTGTTTCAGAAACGAAGTTTTCAGAGCTTCCGGTATCGACTAAAGCTTGTAGAGGTACACCATTGACAATTATTTGAGTAACTGCTTTGGCAAGACTGGTTGGGGCTGCAGCTGTGATTATGGCAGAAGAAAGAAAAGGAGTAGCAAAAGAAGCATGTTTCGATTTGTCACTCGAACGGCATACTTTGTGGAAATGTCCTTTTTTTTCCACAAGACTTACACAGAGCATCTTTCGCAGGACACTTATAGCGCGGATGACGATCGTATCCACAAAAGAAACAACTGGAACGTGTGGTAGCCAGAGTTGTCTCAGAACTGAAAGGAGTTGAATCGGTAGTGGCGTGAGACGCATCGATTGCAGCAGCACCGTAATTACTAGGTGCAGGCTGGATAAACGAATGAGATTGACGTTGGGCCAAATCGAAGGCCTTTGCCTGGTCGAAAGCATTTTGAACATCCAATGTCTTGTTTTCCAACAACCTCTGACGAATGGCGTTAGACAAAAGCCCGCTTATGAAAGCGTCCCGAATAGCATCTTGTTGGTTTTGTTCAGCACTAACGACTTTAAAGTTACAATCCTTTGCAAAATTACGCAATTTCTGCATGAACTGGTCAAGCGTTTCGTCGCGATTTTGTTTACAAGTGGCAAGGATATGTCTTGAGAATATCTCGTTTTTGGGCTGAACATAAAGAGAATTCAAGGTACTGATGGCTAAATCGTAGTCAGTGCATTGAGAAATGACTTTATAGACAGCAGGCGATAGGAAATGGATAAGAGTCTTCAGTTTGTCTGGTTTGAGAGATTCAACTGTATCGAGGAAATTCGTAAAGGTCAAAAACCAGTGTTCCATGAATCGGTAGCATCTGCAGCGTTGGGATCGGTATCGAAGCGTTCAGGACGGAGTAAACGATCCATTTTTAGTTGATTAAATTGTAACGAGATAGAGTGAATGATACTTCCAAACGATTGAGAAGATAACGCCTGATAGAAAGGCTTTAATCAACTAAAGAACACGAGTATGAGCTACAACAAAAAGAAAAAGGTTAGATGTGTAATACGGTAAAATAAGCGTGTGTACACAATAAAAGGAATGTCAAAACAACACGACACCCTTATTAAAGCAACCCAACCTTTTAAGCGTTCAAGTGTGGATTTCAAAGGTCTTTCACCTCCAAATATTCTAAATCGCTATTTGCTAACCTTAATAAACGAATTCTCTCGATTCCTTTTTTCCGTTCCATGTGCAGGTTTGTCAACAGCTACTGTGGCTGTCTCACACAACTATTGACTTTGTTCTGGATGCTTGCCTATATCCTCTCTGACAGGGGTTCATGCTTTTTGTCTTCCGAACTTAACAACTTTCTAACCGAGAAAGGAATCGACATGAGCCTCACAAGTCAACTGTCAGGTCGAACGTATCAATGGTACAGTGGAAATATTTAGCCTTGCTTGGAAAACCGATAATTTACCGAAAACTCGTTTGGAGAAATAGAAATGGTAATGAGACTCCAGCGTGTTTCAGCATGCAGCTCACTACCGTTGGCCAATCAATTTAGCACGATGTTAGCCGCACAGCACAGAAATACTGCACGGTTGCACATCCGAGCTCTACACAGCATCAAGTCATTGCTATGCACATCTACGAACCACATACCTCATGAACGCATGTTTAAGTATGTTCGACGTTCTTGTTCTTGGACTTCTCTTCCTTCTTGGATAACTACGCCAGGCTCTGTCCTCCTGCAGCGATGCGATCGGTTATGTAAATATCAACTGTTGGTGGAAAAAGTGTAACTCCTGAGTTGTAACCCAAATTACGTTCGTGTTGCTCATCAAGATGGCATAACGGAAACTGTATCACTCCGCCGTTTAGCCCCAACAGTTCGAGAAACGACAATAGACCTTTGTGATCATTCTGACTGTGATACGAATATCGAACAAAAGATCTCGGATGAAATACGGGAAAACCGCAACAATGCTTCTCGATCAGTTGAGAACACCAACATGCTTGCCCCTACGGTCTGGGAAACATAAAAGTCTAAAATTAATTTGACCTGAAGATTGTTTTAATCGTGCAATCTGTTTCAAAACAATGACGGGGTGAATATTCTGATTATTACTTTCTTGTGTTGTACGCCTTTTTATACACTTACTAAACTTTTCGTATTTACATTTCAGTACATGTTCTCTCGTTCTAGATAAGCAAAGCGTTACTTATTCTATACAAACTTGACTTCCTTTTAACTCAATTCGGATCGTATTCTACAATGTGCAATCGTGCAGCATTTCTGTGCTGTGCGGCTAACATCATGCTAAATTGATTGGCCAACGGTAGTGAGCTGCATGCGAGTACACGCTGGAGTCTCACTACCATTTCTATTTTTATTTTCCCCCTCATATCTGTCTAGGCCTGGGCAACCTGACAGTATCTCAGCCCACGTGCAGTCTCTGACTGTGCGGCACTTTGCCTGGATCAGGCTTGTGCTTTCATACATACATACAGCCTCTGTGGTTCTTAAAAATTATGCTTTGTTTCGGAAAGTTTCAGAGATACTTTTAGTTTATCCGTATTTTGGTCGAATCAAGATTTTATGGTGACAAAAGCAACCGCTTTACATGTACCATTGGATGACAGATATAAATGATACAGAGGATGCTATCAAAATTTTTTTGAGGTGTTTGGTTTGTGTGGGTTCATATGGGTCAATATTCAGGGCCGATAGTGGAGTGCTCTTTGTTATTAGCATCCAGTTTCGATTTGAAATCACGGATCGTAGGAGCGTTCACAATATCCTGTTATAGTCAATTCCACAGAAAGCAAATACGCACCGAGAAGAAATGATGTCTACAGTCGAGTCTTGATTGCGGTATAACGATACCACTTGAATGACTCCGTGTATTCTTAAGGGAACTGACTCTTATCAAATCGCGGAGAGAATGATTTTACATCCGCAGTATTTTAAATGTTAGGATCATGTCGCTCCTTACTATCCTTTGTGTAAAATCGGTCAATCTCAGCATGACCATTCGCTCTTGGTATTGGATGTGCTGCATTCCATCAACTAGCTTCGTCGTGGTTAATTCTACCCAGCAATTCAATATCTTTACGCAGCCACTGTGCACAAACTTGGATCATGTATTCTATCGTTGGATGTTTGTAAGTATTTATAATGCGGGGGGGGCGTTTTAGGAGAGAACCGCCCAAATATTCTCCTCAGCATTCCCAAGATACCGCTTGCCCCGTTGAAGATATTCTGGCGTAGGCAACCTGACAGTATCTCAGCCCATGTGCAATCTGTGACTGTGCGACACTTTGCCTGGATCAGGGTTGTGCTTTCATACATACATACATTATATTTCATAATTTTTTATCATTTTATCATATTTTATAAAAAGTAAAACACGGTAAATCACAAACTCGTTTGCACTGAAACTACGTAATAAACTAAAGTTTGAAATTGTCAGTCACTGTCAACCTGTTCAATCATACGCGTCCACAGATATGTGGATGGGGTTAAACCCGTATGGGTCCATATTTACATGCGTTTCACTAATTCACGGATCCTGCTTGGTGATTATGATGACGATTGATTTGGTAATTCATGACGTACAGGCCTTTTTGTACCATAGAATTTTACCGGTAACGAATATGTATTTACACATTTTTCAACTTCCTAATGTTTAACTTCCTTTCACATCCTTTGGCTTTATATTTTTGCAGCATGAATTAGTTGTTTTCTGCTCTGCTTGCTCTTTACACATATGACACCGTCATGGCCCCCTGATTTTACTTTTTAGCATCACCTCGTCACGTGCTCTCTTCTCAATTTTACTGGGACTCCTAATGAGGCTTGTACCTTTGTTACTGGATAGACTTTCTCTTCAGAAGCGCCTCTTCTTCAACGCCCGTAAACTTCATATTTCTGCCGTCTCGACTTTGTGTCACGAGATATGTGGTCCCTCCACTATAACATGCACTGCATTTACTCGGCATGCTCAAAACCCTTTTTGCTTCAATCGGCTCAATCACGCCGTCACATCATTCCATAATCTTAGACGATGTATGTGGTGTTGCTTTACCACCCACTTTTCTAGCCTCTACTTCCAACACGCCTGACGAAGGAAATAACGAGCGCAAAGGAGATATCGATCCACGGAGCCAGGAGAATATAAGGCGCATTTTGTTTTATTTGACGGCAAAATTTATCTGCATAATTTGTAGTATTATCCTTGGAATATATTCCTACGACTGTTTTCTTTTGGAATTTCCGTCAATAAATAAGACTGATTTTTTATCCTGCGTTGAACGTGGGGAGGTCGAAAAGTTTTACATTTTCTTCGATAAATATTTTGTCAAATACCGCGATGGTTCGAACCGACAGGTAGGTAGTGCTTCAATATGTTTAATATATTAGCTCATCTTTAATCTAAGCTATCTTTGTTGTGCTCACTGCTATGTCAAAATATGCAATTGTGCCGTGCTTCTGTGCTGCGCGGGACACACTGCTAACACCGTGCTAAATTGATTGGCCACAGGTAGTGAGCTGCATGCTGAAACACGCTGGAGTCTCACTACCATTTCCTGTTCTATTTTCTTTCTCATATCTGGCTAGGCCTGGGCAACCTGACAGTATCTTAGCCCACGCGCAGTCTCTGACTGTGCGACACTTTGCCTGGACCAGGCTTGTGCTTTCATACCATGCCATACATTGATTGATTTGCCAACGTACTGAGGTGCATGTGAAAACACATTGGTGTTTCACTGCTATTCTCCTTTATGTCTTTCTTGGTCTGGGTAGCCAGGTAGTCTTAGCCTATATGACAATTTCTAACTGTGCGACAATGTGTCTGGATCTAGGCTTGTTTTTATACATTCATATTGCTTTGTAATGGAGAATTTTTTCTCGATGTCATGCATATTATTCAATACTGGTGTAGATTGTTTGATTCTGGACTGGAATTCAGAGTGGAAATGTTCCTGTAGAACTTGAGCTAATTTAAATGTGCAGCTACTTTTACTTTTGTGCGACTATCTCTTCCTGGAGGATGAGTCGGCTTCAATGAAGGGTCTTGGGAATTTGGGTACAAAGCGGCGTCTCCAGCACCACTCGGCGTTCGAGTCAGCTTCTCTAGCCTTTGCACAACCAAGTGCGACCTGCAAGCAGCAGGGAGTTGCCAGAAAGAGGTAGTGTGCACCAACTAACCGTCTAACAGGCTCTGTCCCGGATTTGTCCTCAGGGTTTTCGCCCGAAGTCTTTCCCGCGATCGAGTATCCTGCAAGGCAGCGGAGGTTGTAAATCAGGATTTTCCTTCCCTTAAATGAAATTCCCTCCCAGGATAACGAGCTCCATCTACCCGAAGCAAACTGGTTTTTCGGTGCCGGTCACTCGCCCTCGCCTTTTCTCCTGTTGATAGAAGCAGTTCCGCCGGGCTGGGGGAACCACTCGTGCAGGCCAGAAGCTGGACTTGGTTGTCAGAGGCAATCATACAGTGCTTCTGTGTTGTGCAGCTAGCGCCGTGCTAAATCGCTTTGCTACCGCCATTGAGCTGCATGCAGAAACGAGCTGAAGCCTCGCTGCCATTTCTATTTTCATTATCACATCCGTCTAGGCCTGGGCAAGCTGACAGTATCTCAGCCCACGTGCAGTCTCTGACTGTGCGGCACTTTGGCTAGATCAGCCTTGTGATTTCGTGCTACCACCTGGTTGTTTAGACCTGACGAGATATTAGAAAGGCATTTCCTCACATGTCGCTCGCTATTGATATTAATCGCATGAGCAAACTCGTATTCACAATACCCTTAGCATTCAGAGAGCAATAATGCTAAACGTGTCAAGCTTACACACTTTGAATAATTTGAATGTTGCTACCATGCTCTTATTATTCACTCGTTCTATCTCGTAGATCAATCTGCTTCAACTTGATGAGTCGATTGATAACTTCATGTTCTCCGTTCGTGCTCGTGAGCAACAATTAAATATTCCTCCATCGCAACGAATGCATGTCACGGTTGGAATACCGTGAGTAAATCCCGTGAATAAATCCGCATTTGTTTGTCATCATTTATTTGCAAAGTTTATTTTTTCACCCGGCACTTATCAGGCAGAAGTTTATTTCATAAATACTGATTAGTTTTACTTTGAACCAATTATCTTAAAAAGCTCGAGATTGGATGCAACCTGTGTCTTACTACTTCGGATAAACTAACTTGATTTTGCCAAATCTATGAATTGTGGAACGTGATTCATCTTAGTACAATACGAGGAAGATTATATGGTATGGTATGAAAGCACAAGCCTGATCCAGGCAAAGTGCCGCACGGTCAGAGACGTCGCGTGGACTAAGATGCTGTCAAGTTGCCCAGGCCCAGACAGATATAAGATGACAAAATGGCAGCCAGACTCCAGTGTCTTTTCGCATGCAGCTCTGTACAGTCGGCCAATCAGTTTAGCGCAGTATTGCCTGCTGAAGTACTACACCTTTTCACATCCGTGCACTCTTAAATCACTATCTTGTGGACGGGTGTGCAATCGTGCAGTACTTTGTGCTGTGCTGCTAATACCGTGCTAAATTGATTGGCCATCGGTGATGAGCTGCATGCTGAAACAGGCTGGAGTCTCACTACCATTTCTGTTTTCTTTCTCATGTCTAGGCCTGGGCAACCTGACAGTATATTAGCCCACGTGCAGTCTCTGACTGTGCGGCACTTTGCCTGGATCAGGCTTGTGCTTTCATACATACATACATACATCTTGTGGACCATACATTTTATCAAAAGACTTCAGCTAGAAGCCCTAACTGTTTCCCCCACGTGAGCATTCATCGCCGGGCAGTATAAAAGCTATATTTCACCGTGTGTAAAGCCAGACAACATGTTGTAAAACATGAAGAAGATAAACAAAATCGCGTAGTGAATGCTGGCATGCGAACTTCATTGCAAGTGCTTGTTTTCAATAATCAATAGCCCCGCCCATGCAATCGAGTATTTCCGACTGTACTTAGCGAGGCAGTGAGCCTATTCATGCGACCTGGCCGTGTCCTTCACTGTCATCCGTCGTTTGCTTCCAACCTCTATCCGGCTCTGTAAAGATAACATGGTATGCTTCGTGGTTTTACCCTAACGTGTTGCCATCATTTTTTCAACTTGGCTCCTAATACCCGTTGACAGACATTTTTATTAGCAACATGATGCTGCTACTGAGTGTTTTTTGGAAACGTAAAGGGTGTCGAACCCTGAAAGTCAGTGGACGTTTTCCGCTCGGAAGGATCGTGTTTCGCAACCATAGAGATGCATAGGATAGAATGTCATCGCCATAAATGACGAATTTTACCAAGCGCCCACATCGCGTGATCTTGTTTTCGGTACAACTGCCAGGAGGTAAACGAAGCTATCGACTGAGATGGTGTGTGTGAGCACAGCACTACATTGAAGCTCTAGATTAACATCGCATTCAGTCAGATTTTGCGAAATATTTTACACTTGTTGGGTGCAAAGGACTTCGTGGTGGCTTTAGGCACCAGTCTTATTTCATTACATACGGGTTATCTCTAAAATGTGGGTTATCATTTAGGTTATCTAAGTCGGTAGCTCAACCCCAACGCTTTTCAGAGGAGCCAGTGCTCTTCATAAGGCGTCGATGTCCCGAGGTTTTTCAATATATTGCTTTTCTAAACCAACCATACTTATTGAACACTTCATGCCTCGACAGAAATTTCCACAGAAGTTCTCTCGATTGGTTCCAATGGGTGTTCAATTGTGCGGTACTTCAGTGTTACGTAGCTATCACCGTGCTAAATTGATTTGCCACCGGTAGTGAGCTGAATACGGAAACACGCTAGAGTCTCACTGCCATTCCTATTTTCACTCTCATATCTTTCTAGGCCTGGTCAACCTGACAGTATCTTAGCCCACGTGCAGTCTCTGACTGTTCGGCTCTTTGCCTGGATCAGGCTTGTGATTTCATACATACTTAATGCCGCCTGATTGTCTAGGGATAACACGATAGTTAGTCTACAAAATGCGTGCCATTTAATACAAACACTATTCGGAAAATAAACTATGAAAACTTAACATTCTGTCCGTTGCACGAAATCTTCTTAACTGAACACTTTGTTCTCAATGAAACGAGGTATATGCCCCAACGGTTTGTTTCTTGGGGAACAATCGTTATTTTTCCCCAAAAAACTCGATTTTATTCCTAAAATCTGTGTGAGCCTCAACATTTTTCACTCCATCTATCTCTAGCCTCTGATTCTCGATTCTGATTTATGTATGTATTTATGAAAGCACAAGCCTGATCCATGCAAAGTGCCGTACAGTTAGAGACTGCACGTGAGCTGAGATACTGTCAGGTTTCAACTATTTTGATTAACTGAAAATTCGTTTTAACGAATAAAGTTCTCTTCTTCTTCTTCTTCTTCTTGCCCAGGCCTAGACAGATACGAGAAATAAAATAGAAATGGTAGTGAGACTCCAGCGTGTTTCAGCATACAGCTGACTACCGGTAGCCAATCACTTTAGCACGGTGTTAGCCATACAGCACAGAAGTATTGCATGATTGCTCATCCGTGCTCTCGATTCTGATTAGTCTAATTTGGTCGTCCATTTTGTCTATACCGAAACGAGCCGCAACAAAATGAACCTTTCGCACAGAGTAGGTAAAACACTTTTCCTGAAAGGTCTGTCTCTGTTCTTGCTACGCGTAGTGTTGGCTTTAGTCAGTTACTAATCAGGTAGAGGGGTTTTGGGTAATTAAGTTTCGCATTCGTGTTTAAATTTCAGCTGGGTATACGTAGCTTTAATTTTTCTCTTGTTCATATCTCGCCTGAGCTGCCGTTTTGTATCGTCACCGCAGGCCCGGCTACAGCAGACTTCCCGCTTTTCTCGAGAATCACATCGGATCGATAATGTTTCTATTCGTCACAACCGCCTTCATCGATCTACCATTAATATTCCTGAAGAAGTTCCCGGTTGTGCCTGCAGCTGGGCGACGCGTGCAAAAACAATCCAAGAAACAGGAAGATATTCCCATCAGACCGAGATGGTTTGGCGAATCCACGAAGGCAGAAAACGAGTTCAAAGGCGAGAATCCTAGTGTTCGATTTGAAGTGAGTATCTCGTGATTTGGGTATTATTATTAGATCACAAATCTGGTTCCAGACAAAGTCATAAACTGCACGTGTGCTGAGATACTGTGAGGTTGCCCAGGCCGTGCAGTGTGACTCTAGCGTGTGTTCCCATACAATTCAAATCAATTTGGGATGGTGTTACCTGCCATCGTTAGGGTTTACTCGCGTCGGTAGCCATGATGAGATCGCTCCTGCAAAAAAACCTGGGATTGGAGATTTCTACCTACTTATCCTGACCTGCCACAGCACCTGAGTGTCTGTTCCGGCCTGATGATGTGCAATCGTGCAGTACTTTGTGCTGTGCGGCTTACACCGTGCTAAATTTATTGCCCAGAGGTAGTGAGCTGCATGCTGAAACAGGCTGGAGTCTCGCTACCATTTCTATTTTCTTTCTCATATCTGTCTAGGCCTGGGCAACCTGACAGTATATTAGCCCACGTGCAGTCTCTGACTGTGCGGCACTTTGCCTGGATCAGGCTTGTGATTTCATACCATACCATATACCGCCCAGAGCAACCCATCAATGTTTCAGCCCACGTGAAGTCTCTGACTCTGTGACACTTTGCCTTTGCTTAAATTATTTTTATGATTGTGCCTTATTTGCTTGTGTCCAGGATATTGCTGGAATGCATGCGTGCAAGCGGGAAGTGATGGAATTCGTTGCATTTTTGGAAAACCCTGAAAAATTCGACCGATTGGGAGCTAAACTTCCGAGAAACGCTTTGCTCTTGGGACCCCCTGGTACGGGAAAAACGTTGCTTGTGAGTGTACTGCCAGTTTTGGTTATTTTGAAACGTTTGTGTGAGCTTCAAATGTTTGATTAAATAAGAGATGTAGACAACGTTCTATTCTTTCGCAGGCAATCAGTAATTACTCCGATTTTACAATGGGAGAGTGGGAGTCCTTGATAATCTGTCTCTTTTTAGTGACTCCCAAAATACTGAACGCAGTACATCTGTGCCGCGCAGCGAACATCATGCTAAATTATTTTTCACCTGAGCGGCATTCGAAAGTACTTTTTAAGTCTCAGGTTAATTTCTTATATATATAGCTTCTAATACCGGCAGTATTTTAACTCGTGTGCAGCCTATGAAAGTACGGCTCTTTGCCTAAATCTGCTTTGTGATTTCATATAACATACTGCCTTCGTCTTACTTAGCCCATTGTAAGTGTCAAACGGGAGGTGAGGGGTCCTTTAGGAACAGGCTGCGCTTCATGGTTGCCCATGTTATATAAATCAGATGTTCACGCTGTATCAGTGACTGGAGCAACGCTTTACGTTCCGTAGATCAACTGTCGTGGTGTTCCTAGACGATATCCGGTCACTTAATCGTAAGACACTTAATCCCCGACACTTAATCCCCAGACATTTAACCTCCAGTTTGATAACTTCTGAAGAATGCTGAATACATTTAAATAAATTCATTAAATGTCTGGGGATTAGGTGTCGGAGATTAAGTATCAGTAAACCTCCTAGACATCCTTTCGAAGTTTTTGAGCACAGACGGAAATTTAGTTTGAGTGAATGTGTATTACTTTTAATTGACAGCTCATAAGTAGACTCCGTTAAACTTTAACAGCGTAATATTTCTCCAATTGATCTCTCCGAGTAAACTCGTAGGTGGACAGATGGTTGATTGTGAGGGTGTACGGTCACTTAATCGTCAGACAATTAATCACCGACACTTAATCCCCAGGGAAGGTATTTAAGATAAGAAGATATTTAAATGTGTGCAATGACTCTTGAATATGATACAAGTAGCAAAGGTCGAAGGACATTAATATAGATCGGAAACGAGTTTTGGTTCGAGAAGCAATCAAATAATGGCAATATTAATTGGAGATTAGAAAGTTTGTTAGTTACATTTAACGATGATATCGTACGTAATGTCGCACTTCATTAGGCACTCTAATGACATTACCTAAAAAAGTGCTATCTCGCAAACACTCAACAGGCATCATAACAGTATAAGAAGGAAAGACCCAACATGCACTCTCCCAAGTGACGCCATGTTTGATGTTCCAACATCCCACCATGTGGACATTTCTTAACGATTTACAATAGGATTGCCGACAGCATACGGTCTCAGTTCTTCAAGCCAGTGCTGGGGTTCATATCAAACAGAAAAAGAAGTATGCTGAAATATGCGCCAGGACATCTCTAGCAATTCAGCGATACTCAACTACGGAAAGATTGACGTTCTTAAAATCAATTGCACATCTCTCCTGCTAAATAAATTCATTTAAATGTATTCTGCGTTCTTCCGAAGTTATCAAACTGGGGATTAAATGTCTGACGATTAAGTGTCAGTAAACCGATTGTGAGAACGGGAAACTCATGGGCAGATGCGTGTTTATCTGTCCGCGTATCCGTATGACGTGTCCATGTACCAGTCAACATGGCTTACCAAACACCATCGTTTCCGACAACGGTTTGCAATTCTCCTCCGCCCTTTTTGTACAGTTCTGTAGAGCACACAATATTAATCACCTCCGGTCTCCGCCCTACCACCCCCAATCTAACGGTCAAGCAGAACGCTTTGTCGACACCTTCAAACGAGCACTCTTAAAATCGCGTGGGGATGGGACAACTATGGAAGTGCTTCAATGATTTCTACCGGTCAGCACCGCATCCAGGTTTGCCTAACCAGAAGTCGCAAGCAGAAGTATTCATGGGGCGTAAATTGCGTACAACTCTAACGAGTATGTTACCAACTCAAACCCAAGACCAAGAAGAACGTTCTGTGAGAAACAATTCTCCACTAAGTAATTGGACCTATGTTTGGGTTCGTGATCATCGCCCGAACAGGAACCCTTGGGTTTAAGGACGAATCACTAAACTTCGAGGTTCAGTTCTCGATGAAGTGACCGTTCCAGATGGTGTATGGGTACGCCATCGCAACCAACTACGTCCTGCACCTACCAATCCTCAATGCAAACCTCCGGATGCTGCTAGCGTCCCATTGGATATATTAATTGACATGTTTGGATTACCCGTTCGAAACATCAAACCCAGTGACACTCAGGCGAGGCGAGAGAATTCGCAAACCAACAACCAGATTACAGGTTGACCCTAGGAGGACAAAGTACGAAAGCATCACGAGAGGAGGTGTTGGGTGGGGCGTCCTCACCCATGACACGTACGACCATGGTAATGTCCTTATCCGAACATTGGGGATGCAGGCTGTGACACGTGGTAACCTTACGCTTCAATGTCCTTATCGTTTACTTCGCACACCCCTTTGTGTTCTCTATATAAACACTGGCCCTGTCCGGCTTTAGGATCTGCGAACTTGTGTCCTGAGTCTCGGCTTGGTCATTTCATTAACCATCCTGTGTTGTTCTGTTCTCTGTCTTGGTCTCTCGTATCATCTAGTTGATCACCTGACACAACTGTCTCTCAAACCCACAATACATAGCAGCCTTCGATGTTCTCTCATCCCTTTCCAGGTGAAAGCCTTGGCGACCGAGACCAATGTGCCTTTCTTCTACATGGCGGGTTCACAGTTCATTGAAATCATCGGGGGGTTGGGTGCGGCGCGTCTACGCAAACTGTTTCGTCGTGCTCGCGAAGAAGCGCCGTCCATTATTTTCATTGATGAACTGGACTCGGTCGGACGCCGGCGATCACCTTCTATGTGGGTTGTTCAGCATTCATAATATGGATTATAATAACGATCATTTGATAATATAAATATACTCGTAATGATGTGCAATCGTGCAGCATTTCTGTGCTGTGCGGCCAAGACCGTGCTAAATTGATTGGCCACCGGTAGTGAGCTGCATGCTGAAATACGCTGGAGTCTAACTACCATTTCTATTCCCGCCCCTTATATCTATCTAGGCCTGGGCAACCTGGCAGTGTCTTAGCCTATGTGCAGTCTCTCACTGTGCGGCGCTTTGCCTGGATCAGGCTTGTGCTTTCACATCACAATATAAATATAATATGGGGAGAGTCGATTATGTTGCTGTTATTTAAAATTGTGTGCGATTTTTATACTCTTATACTTGAGGGATAAGTATCCTCATCACGAGATCGTTAGTATCAATATTGCATGGATATGCAATCGTACCGTACTTATGTGCTGTGCGAAATTGATTGGCCGTCGGTGGTGAGCTGCGTGCTGAACCAGGCTGGAGTCTCACTACCATTTCTATTTTCTTTCTCATATCTGTCTAGGCCTTGGCAACCTGACAGTATCTTAGCCCATGGGCAGTCTCTGACTGTACGTCACTTTGCCGGGATCAGGCTTGTGCTTTCATTATCAATATGCTTTCGACTGTATGTGTTTGTCTGAAATTACAAGCCCAGATCCAGATAAAGTGTCGCACTGTTATAGACTGTACTTGGACCAAGATACTGTCATGTTTCCCAAGCCTAGATAGATTAAGCAAATGGGCAATGTCGGCGAGTCTCCATCATGTTTCCGCATGCTGGTTCGTACCATCATCATCACCATGAAGCACGTGTCTGTAGCCAGTTAAAGAAAACGCGTAAAGCAGAAAGCGAGCCAACGGACTATGCGAAAGCAAATGCTCAAAAGGCAGCTTGTTTTTGTAGTTTCACTTCATGCGTTTGCGTGGGATCACAATTATGATACTTATTATAAAGCACACTGGCGCCACTGACTTCGGTTTGCAGCCCTATCTCTTAAGCTGTCCAACCAATTATTCAGTGGATCTTTTGGGCCCCACTAAGCCTAGCGCTATGGTGAGTTCCTTCGTCCGAAAGCGCCACGTCAGACTGACCTTCCGATCGTTTATCCCAGCTTCTACCAGACTGCGGTATGGCAAATGGTGATGAGGCATTCCCAACCATCGTAATCGAGCAAGCATCAGCACTTCTCTCAGTCCGTAGCTTCTTGGTCCTAACACGCGCTTGCAGATATCTATATTTGAAACGCGATGCTGCTATCAAATACGTGAAATCCTACCCCTCAGTATCAGTGTCAAATCAATATAGCACGGTGTAATCCGCCAAAATGTTAAATGACCAAAACAATTTGAAGATAACATCGTATTGGTAATCGCAGCTCAAGGTGCGGCCAGCTGGCTTCCGTCCTTGTTGAGGCTTTGTCGATGGATCTCAGAAATACGTCATATTAATCGGCCATCGATATTTTAGACTAATTAGATCGAAATATCCTGTTTAACATCTTGCTGTGCAAATGCGTTACGCTAACATAATGCGTTCAGCTTAAGCTCACACATCTGGTTTTACGACGTTCTCAACCACAAGTGTCGTCTGATAAGGATGTCCATTTACCCCTTCTATTCAATTATGTAATTAGGCAGCGAAAGCACCTCAACTTTCTGACTTTGTGCCTCTTTCTACTTTTTGTATTCTTCAGCCAGTCTAATTGGTTCGGCTGTCTCCTCAAAGACTCTTGTCTATAATGGAAATGGTAGTGCGACTCCACCGAGTTTCAACAGTCAGCACACTGACGGTAGCCGATCATTTTAGCACAGCAGTACTGTACGATTGCACATTCGTCCATTTCTATTTTCTTTCTCATATCAGTCTAGGCCTGGGCAACACGACAGTATCTTAGCCCACGTGCAGTCTCTGACTGTACGGCACTTGCCTCGATCAGGCTTGTGCTTTCATGCCTCAATTATAGCTCACATTGTCATGGTGTCTAGTCTAGTCGGAATCCGTGTGCCAGCAAAATCAGTGTCACATCATCACTGAGCTTGTTCGCAAGATGGGCTATTTCTGATGCCCTAGTGGATTGGGTGCCATTTCAGTCTTTTAAAAATTTCACGGAGATCCAATTTTGTAACACTGTGTATTGTACATGACATCACCGTATTGAAATAAAGGTTACTTTGACCCCGCGAAATAAAAAGAACTTCCTCTTGACCGCTCACATTAGAGGTATTGTGTAAAGCGTCGTCTGCAAGCTGGGGAGGAGCAGATACAGCTCTTGGCTGCTGAACGCAGATCACGCCGCCGGCGAAATCGACCGAAGGACGCCAACAACAACAACAGTTCGTCTTTGTATGTCTCTTTCGGCCCGGAGACGTGTTAGTTTCTCACACCACTACTGGGGTGCAACGTATTCCTGGACGCCAGTTCCTGTTTGTCTTATCTGCATGGACTTGACCAAATCTTATCTCACGTTCAATCTCTTAGTTCTGTGTGGTTTCATATATGAATGCACGCGTGCAAAACAGATTGCCGAAAATGTTCACGTGATTCACGTGTTGGTCACCTGAGAGACTTTACTTCAGCACGTACACTTTCTGATTGGTTCATGATATCTTTAGACGAGCGTGTAAACAGGGTAGGACTGTTGCCAACTTCCTCTGCATCTCTTTCCCGTTGGAACATGTCGATCCACTTGTATGGCTGGTTTTTTAGACGTTTTCTAATAGTGCCCCTTGTTAACCTCATGATTTCAAAATATACATCCAAGCTACAGCACGCTCAAACAACAATGCCCACCAGATCTAATCGGTGCTAGCTTATGCTTTATTTGGTGGGAAGACTTAACACGGAGATCAGATCTGTTTGCCAATCACAACAGATGTTGCTGACTCCTTCGCCACTGCTCGGATAGACAAAGCTACTGTGCTACTGTGCTAAATTGCTTCGATCAAATAGTTGACGGTAGCCCAGACCGTAAACCATGGGACTACAATGGTGATGGTCGGGGGTTCGAGTCCCACTTGGGGCAGAGGATATGCAGTTCTGATGAGCTGCAATAAGAGCGAACCTCGAGTCCAGTGCTTCCAATGTGGACCGTTGTGATAAACTTTGTGAATATTTCAAAGGACTTGGTACTGATGAGTAGTCACAAACACGAGTGGCTTACAGGATCAAACATTTATCAACTGTTTCGAGGCATGTGGGACGTATTGTCCCCATATGGTTCTAAATACCACGAAAGCGGTCAGGAGTTATATGTGTGTGACGGAAGTGCCTGTAAAAATTGATTTTTTATCACACTCTTGGTTGTCAGTGCCGCCTGCGGTGGCTTGTCCACGTCTACAGAATGGAAAATGGTCGTATTCCGAACGATATACTCTATGGTGAGTTGCAATCAGGAAGTCGACCATTAGGCAGACCGCACTTGCGGTACAGAGATGTTTGCAAAAGAGATATGAAAGCTCTTGGCATTGGTCTCGTGAGCTTGGAAGAACTTGCTCTTGACCGCTCATATTGGAGGCATTGTATAAAGCGTAGTCAGCAAATACAGCTCTTAACTGCTGACACAGATCACGCCGACGGCGGGCAACTGACGACCGAGTTCTGTCTATCGATGCGACGCTGCGGAGAGATTGTTCCTTCCCGAAATCGGATTGTTAGTCATTCAAAAAGATGTTAGAACATGAACATCGTGCGATTGTTGTTGTTTCACTCCATGGTCGGACAGTTATCAAAGGGGGAGGCCAACAACAAAAAACTCTAGGTTGCTTGAATGACTAGCATCCATTCTTGATAGCAGTCTGAACTCAGACAGCTCCATGTCGATTTGTCAAACTGCCGATTGTCGTATAATGGGATTTTGATTACGTGGCGGGTTTTTTACCCTCTGAACCCTTCGTAGATCGATGTGCATCAATTTCTTCTACCCGGAATGTACCAAGTTTCCGTCTGAACGATGTTTTATGCAAAATTGCCTAACGAACCATGAAGCATAGAATTCTCACAAACGTCGTTAAGTACCGTCGAACTGAAACGGAACTCTTTTTTGACGACACCGTACCACTGCTCTTTTATCGCATGACTGATTTTTAATTGCTTCTCTTTTACGAGGTCTGTTCCTCTGTTGATTTTCACCGATAGTGTTGCGTGCCCGTCGACGTGTCTTGGGCAGAGGTAGTGAGCTGCATGCTGAAACAGGCTGGGAGTCTCACTACCATTCCTGTTCTATTCCCTTCCTCATATCTGTCTAGGCCTTGGCAACCTGACAGTTATATCGCCCACGTACAGTCTCTGACTGCGGCACTTTGCCTCGATCAGGCTTGTGTGCTTTCATACCATCATACCATACCATACTTTTGTCTTGCAGGTCGAGTTCTGAAATGGAGCAAACGTTGAATCAGTTGCTTGTGGAACTTGACGGGATGGATACCTCGGAACAGGTGATTGTGTTCGGAGCCACGAACCGGGTGGATTTACTCGATCCCGCGTTGCTTCGAGCTGGTCGCTTCGACCGACACATTTACGTCAGTTTGCCGAACTTCGCCGAGCGCCAGGAAATATTGGATCTGTACATGAGTAAGTGGTGGTACGTTGTTGGTGTTTGCAATTCAATTTGACGCCTTTGGTGATGTGATGTCAATACCATCTTGCATTGATATTCCGGCTGTGAATGGCTGTGTTTCACAGACAATCTGCATGCTGCGTAGTTGGATTTATGTGAAGAGCGATCAGTTCTATATCGAACAAGAAAAATTTGGGCACGTTTTAGACTCGTTCCTAATATGTCCACGGATGTGCTGTGCGGCAAACACTGAGCTAAATTGATTGGCCACCGGTAGTGAGCAGCATGCTGAAACGCACTGGAGTCTCACTACCATCTCTATTTTCTTTCTAATATCTGTCTAGACCTGAGCAACCTGACAGTATCTTACCCCTGGACCGCCTGGCACTTGAAGCTTCAAGGTATGGCATGTGCTTTGCTCCTAACAAGTGTAAAACACTTACCCAGGATTGGAGCGGCTCTCTTCCAAACCTAACTGTGTGCGATGTCAATCTTGAATTTGTCGACAGCTTTGTTTACCTTGGCAGTTGTATCTCCGCTGGAGGTTGTGTCGAGGACGAGATCTCACATCGTGTTCGCAAAGCGGGTGCAGCGTTTGCTAACCTTCGCCACCTGTGGCGTCGACGCGATGTTTCACTCCATACTAAAGGCCGAGTGTACAACGCAGTGGTGCGTGCTACACTCCTTTATGGCTGCGAACCCTGGTCTATCCGAGCGGAAGATGTCCGTCGGCTTTCTGTTTTTGATACCCGTTGCCTGCGTAGAATTGCTCGCATTCGGTGGCAGCATCGTGTTACAAATATCGATGTCTGCAAGCGGGTGTTAGGACCAGGTGGCCGCGGACTGAGAGAAATGCTGATGCTTGCTCGCTTGCGATGGTTGGGACATGTATTAAGAATGCCTACTCACCGTTTACCGTACCGCGCCTTATTCGCAGAGCCTGACAGAAGCTGGAAGAAAAGATCGGGTGGCCAGTCCATGACGTGGCGCGTTAAAATGAAGAAACTCACCGTAGCGCTAGGCTCAGTTGGGCGTATTCGTTTGCCTGGGTGGGGTCCAAAAGCTCCACCTAATAGTTGGCTGGAAACCTTACGCGATATGACTACAAACCGAAGTCAGTGGCGCCAGTGTATTTTATTATGTGTCATAATTTTTTATCCTGTATTATTTTACATAAAAACACAAAAAAACAAAAAGTCGCATGCAGTGAAACTACAAAAACAAGCTGCTTTTTTGTGCATTTGCTTTTGCGTATTCCGCTTGCCTGATTTCCCTTTTCCACGCGCTTGCTTATCTGCTTTTCCTGCTTCATACTGCTTGGCACTTTAACTCCAGACTTGTGCTTCATGATGATTATGATGATGATCTCAGCCCACGTGCAGTCTGTGACTGTGCGGCACTTTGCCTGGATCAGGCTTGTGCTTTCATACCATGCCATGCCTTTCCTAAGATCAATTTTCTTTTTTAAAATAAGCCATTCATCATATGACATTGCTCCATTCTACCTGGTAAACGTCTGCGAAATTTTAACCGTTTTTTACCATGTCTTGTCTTGTCTCACCCACAGAAAAATGTGCGCTAGACCCAACAATCGCCAAAGAAGATCTCATCAAGCATCTGGCTAAATGGACAGCCGGTAGAAGCGGGGCAGACATTGCGAATTTGTGCAACGAGGCTGCTATTCTGGCAGTACGGCGGGATAAGAACGCTGAATCGGTAACACGGGCTGATTTTGAGGCAGCTCTAGAACGATCTATCCTCGGTAAGTTTGTTCCGCTGAGGTACTCACGTGTCCCTGTTCTTGATTCACCTCCCCGCAAGAACTGAGCGAAATTTTGTGGCTGTTTGTTAAAGAACAACCGCCTTTTGACTCGATGGAGCTAGGTTGCTGTAGACATTTGGAGTTCGTCGGTGATTAACTACAGTTCATTGTAATGAAATGGCTCCCTGATTCTTCAAATTGTGTAACAGAATGAATCTGAAGTAGTTCTGAATGGAACTGCACTATTCGTCGTTGATCAATATTCAATCTGCGTTCAGCATCCATTGGAAATTGAGCTCGACTCTCTAAACTATCACATGTTGTCAGCCTGCCTGTCAGTCTGTTTTCACAGAACACCCACTCTGTCTCTTATTCCGACTGACAAGGTACCTGGAGCTGAATTCTTGAAATCGCTTTCGTATACAGCTTCCATACAGCTACACGAACATGATTTTATTTCATTTCATCACTTTGAGTGAAGTTTACGAATGACGTCAGAATTCTAGACTGAGGCGAAATGCCCTGTATGTATGTATGTATGAAAGCACAGGCCCGATCCAGGCAAAGTGCCGCACAGTCCGAGACTGCACGTGGTCTAAGATACTGTCAGGTTGTCCAGGCCTAGACAGGTATGAAGGGGGGAATAGAAGTGGTAGTGAGACTCCAACGTGTTTCAGCATGCAGCTCACTACCGGTGGCCAATTAATTTAGCATGGTGTTAGCCGCACATTACAGAAATACCCTAAAGTACGAGTAACTGCAATTGGGACGATGATGAAGGGCCGCACAGTTATCGACTGCTTGTGGTTCTAGCTACGATTCAAGCACGGATGTGCAATCGTACAGTACTTCTGTGCTGTACGGCTAACACCGTGCTAAATTGATTGGCCAGAGGTACTGAGCTGCATCTCACTACCAACTTTATTCTCTATTTCTCATATATGTCTAGGCCTTTTGCAACCTGACAGTAATATCTCCCACGTGTAGGCTCTGACTGTGCGGCACTTTGCCTGGATCAGGCTTGTGCTTTCATACCATACCATACTATCCAAGCCTAGACAGATTACAGAAAATGGTAATGAGACTCCATTATGTTTCCGCATGCAGCTAAATACCAGTAAAAAATCAATGAATCATGGTGTTACTTTCGCAGTACTTTTGCAAAATGATAATTTTCCAGCAGATGAGTAATTATTATTATTATTATTATTATTATTATTATTATTATTATTACACAAGTCTTAACAGACGATGTGCCTACAAGTATGCCATGAAGACGGTACATGATGAAAGTAAAAAAGGATGAGTAATTCAATAAGAATAGTCGGTCTCTGGGTTGGCTTAAACGTGTGAAGACCTAAAAAACTAAACTGACTGTTTTTGGGTTTCGTTTTTTTGTTATAGTACCCGTATTTCAAGAAAATTGTTTTATGGCAAATCTTGGAAATGAGTATGGGATAGTTTGGTATCAAGATAATTTCTCATAGGGAGTGTTCTTACGCCCATCGCCTTGTTGGAACTGCAAACCTAATCGTGTTTTAGTGTATCAAGATTAAAATTTTGTCTCGAATGGTTACTGTCTTTGATTCAGAAACTTCGCCAAAACATCATTTTGTACATATTAAACATCTCGTGTTTCGGGTATGTACTTGTACTTGTGTCGACTATCTCCTCCTGGAGGATGAGTCGGTTTCAATGAAGATTCTTGGGAATTTGTGAACAAAGCGGTGTCCCCAGCACCACTCGGAGTTTGTTCGAGTCAGCTTCTCTAACCTTTGCAGAATCAAGTGCGACCTGCAAGGCAGCGGGGAGTTGCCAGAAAGAGGTGGTCTACCAGACTCTGTTCCAGGTTTTTCCTCAGGGTTTTCTCCCGAAGCCTTTCCCGCGATCGGGTGTCCCACAAGGCAGCGGAGGTTTAAAATCAGGGTTTTCCTCCCCTTAGATGAAATGCCCTCCCGGGCTAACGAGCTACATCTGCCCGAAGCAAACTGGTTTTCAGGCGCCAGTCACTCGCCATCGCCCCTTCTCCTGTTGGTAGAAGCAGTTCCGCTGGGCTCGGAGAGCCACTCGTGCAGGTCAGAGGCTGGACTTGGTTGTCAGAGGCTATTTGAGACGCATGCCATATGGGAGCATTTTATAAACAGTGGGAGCTTATCCCCACTGCCACCCCCGGCTATGACAATCTTTGAATGTATGTACGAAATCACAAGTCTGATCCAAGCAAATGTACCACAGGTGTGGCTTAGGTCCTGTCAGGTTTCTCAAGCTTAGACAGGAAATGTGTTGTTATGTTTGTATGCCCTGCTTTCCCGTTCGTAGCTAGAGAGAGAGACCACAACCATAACTTGAATCGTTTGATTGGATTTTCGGATAAGTAATTCTTGTTTATTTAAATTAGAATTACTGGTGCCGGTTTAGTATGTGATATACACAGGAAATATGATCTACTAAAAAAAGAATTTTCTTTAGCAATCATGTTTAGCAATATACAGTGTGAATATCATTTAAAAAAGAGACAAAAAGATGTTCTTCCTTTGAGCGTAGAAATTTCCAGCTAATAAAGTCCAAATGGAATTGCAATGTGTGTAATGGAACTCCTGTCATCTTTTTGAGAATACACTCTTTAGCTCTTTAGCTGACGTGATCTGGTTTTTTGGATTCAGGTTCTTATTGGCAAATCAATTGTCCAAATTGGTTGACCACCGGTAGTGAGCTACATGCTGAAACACGCTGGAGTCTCACGACCATTTCTATTTTCTTTCTCATATCTGTCTAGGCCTGGGCAACCTGACTGTATCTTAGCCCACGTATACTCTGTGACTGCACGGCACTTTGGCTGAATCAGGCTTATGCTTTCAGTCATTCATTCTTATCAATCAAAACAAACTTTTAAAAAGTTTATCAATTAAAACAAACAAGTAATTTATTAATATTTAGGTTAGTTAGACGAACATGGTGTAAACCCAACCCGCTGCATTGGGGGTCAGGCATTTTAGCCAAAGGCTTTTGTTGAGAACAAAATTTTTTCCTGTCTAGGCATGAGCAACCTGGCAGTATCCCAGCCCGCATACAATCCTGACTATACCTACAAAAACCAACTTCATAGTGCAGCGACCGTCGCGCGCGTTATACAAGGTTAACTTAACTGCTGCATGCAGCGGTGCGGGTAAGGGGAAACAAACTACTGCGGACCAAACTGTTTCTGACCATTCACACTCTTAATGTCTCTCGCTCTATCAATCTGAACGTTGGAAATTACCGCGCCTAACATGTTGGAACCTTCTATGTGTTCGGAAATCGTGCCTTGCACTAAGCTACGTTGTAAAGTTGAGTGACTAGGAATACTTGTTATGATGCGTAGTGCTGGGTTGTCACTTCAGTCTGATTTGTCAAGCGGTACAATCCCTCGCCACACAGTGCTCGTTTGACCGACATTGATGAACTGCATTCCGTTCGATTGTTGTCTTGTTCGCAATTGTCGTCGTCGTCCATCTTTTCGGTGCTTATTGCTCTTGTGTTGCGCGTCGGAGGGTAAAGTAACGCATATCATTCGAAACTCTCGTGATTAGCACTAATCGCTAATGCACTTGGCACCTTCACACTCACCCTCCCTTCAAAATGTCCCGTCAGGGATGTCTGGCAGCTCGTTCGTGGCCATGCACACTTTCTTCTCACGATCGATAAATGGGATTGACCATGACAAATTGTCCGTTCACTACAGGTTCTTTGTTTGGTCTCGGCACCAGTGTAGGGTTGTGTCTTCGATCTGATTCGTCAGTCGATTTCGTGCCAACCGGTCCACTTCGCCATGCATGGCTCGTTTGACTGACATTGACTTACCGCATATGGTTCGAAAGCTGGTGATTAACGCTCATCCCTTAATGCATTTCGCACCTTCTTAATGGAAGTGAAAGTCGCCATGTAGCTGTTGAGTTGATGTAGCTCTTACTGGTTCCAAAGGTTGTCATAGCCGCGGGTGGCAGTGGGAATAAGCTCCCACTGTTTATAAAATGGTCCCATATGGCGTGCGTCTCCAATAGCATCTGACAACCAAGTTCAGCTTCTGGTCTGCACGAATGGGTCCCCGAGCCCGGCGGAACTGTTTCTACCAACAGGAGAAGGGTCGAGTGACTGGCGCCTGAAAACCAGTTTGCTTCGGGCAGATGGAGCTTGTTAGCCTGGGAGGGCATTTCATCTAAGGAAAGGAAAACCCTGATTTTAAACCTCCGCTGCCTTGCGGGATACCCGATCGCGGGAATGGCTTCGGAAAAAAACTGAAACAGAATCTGGTAGACGGTTAGACGGTGCACACCACCTCTTTCTGTCAACTCCCTGCTGCCTTGCAGGTCGCACTTGGTTGTGCAAAGGCTAGAGAAGCTGACTCTAACAAACGCCGAGTGGTGCTGGGGACGCCGCTTTGTACCCAAATTCCCAAGACTCTTCATTGAAGCCGACTCATCCTCCAGGAGGAGATAGTCGTACACAAGTAGCTCTACTCGTTCACGAAACTTGCTTAAATGCATAATCCATACAAAGTGTAGGCACCTCATCCAAGTTTGTTTATACTTACTCTTTCATAGGTTCCGTGGCTACTTATGCAGCGACCCTCCCAGTTTAGGATATGTTTCATGGTTGTATGATAGTTTAGCATTCGGTACATGTTATCGGTGTAATGCTCTCTCTGATTATTATAATGATGATCACTCATATGCCATTTAGTTTGTCCTTCATGTCAGTCTATCGTGATTGTCCCTGAACTTTATTGAATCACTCGTCGCCATTACTTTACGTCTCTGTGTAAGTTGTCACACCATCACACACACACCTCATTTTACCGTCTTTTCACCAACCATCTTTTCATCGTGTGCGTTTTTCTTCTCGCATCAAGGCGCCGCCAAGCGTCACAACCCTCTCACCCCACCGGAACGACGGGTCGCTGCTGTCCAAGAGTCTGGTCGTGCGTTGATCGCTTGGTTACTCGCCAAGTCCACCATGCTGCCCACCAAAGTTTCGATTGTTCCTCGCGGGGAGTCACTCTCCGCGCAGCAGGGCGACCTGCATTTCGCTCAATTCGCCTCGGAAATGCGTCACATCTACACCTCGAACGAAATCAACGACAGGATTGCCATACTGCTTGGCGGTCGCGCTGCGGAACAAATTATTTTCAATTCCGTCTCGGATGGTAAGTGTGGGTGTGTTATAATGGATGAATCGTTGAGACTATCGTTGCATTCTATCAATTCTATGCGTTGTTCTTAACCCAACAGTCAGGAAAAATAGAACAAGACCGGAATGGAGCGTTGATCGGGAGTCCAAGCGCCCAGTGTGTGCGTTTGGACCGTGGACATGGTTTGTATTTATATGGTAACCACAGGGCGAACGTGTAGGGGGTACACCATAATCGTGGGAAGGTGCATAGTGGGAACGACGGATGTTGGTTGTCATGGGAGAGTCAGACAATTTGAATTTGAATGAACATGGGGTTTGTTGCCGAGGAGCAACATGACTCACCCAACAACAATTTTTCCTCCGTTGCGAAATTTGGTCGATCAGGCACTTGGGCTTGTTTGAGACGTTAGGAGGGTGTACTCTTGCTCTTTGTCAGCGTTGTGACAAGCGTGTTGTATTTTGCGGTATCTCGGTTTCTATATTAATCGATTTCTTCATCGATTTGCAGCTTCTCAACGCTTGCTTCGACGCGCTCAACGCTTAGCCTCGCTACAAGTTCGTGAATATGGATTTTCCGAAGTGATTGGTAACATGAGTTTCAAGGTACGCTATTCTGCTGTAATGGATCCTTGTCTTTCGTTGAATATATTGACTCGTTTGTCTTACAATGTAAACTGGCTACAGTGTTGTGGGGTCTGCCGACCCGCTGTCTTTGGCCTGATTTCAATCACTTAATTTTCTACAGATAAGTCAAATTCTCTGTTATGGGTTCGCTGTTCACCGCTATCCATGGTATGCTGTCTTACTTACTTTACTTTACTTTTGTGCTACTATCTCCTCCTGGAGGATGAGTTGGCTTCAATGTAGGGTCTTGGGAATTTGGGTACAAAGTGGCGTCCCCAGCACCACTCGGCGTTTGTTCGAGTCAGCTTCTCTAGCCTTTGCACAACCAAGTGTAACTTTTTAGGTACCACCTGTCCCCCATCTTTTCAGGATTTTTACGTGTCACCATTCTATGGCATTTAGACACTCGATACTTGAAACGTTGTAGCTGACCATGATGATGGTTAGATCCGTTTGAACAAATGCTTGCCAAGATGTCTGCGGCTTCCAAAGGTTGTCATATCCAGGGGTAGCCGCGGGGATAAGCTTCCACTGTTTATAAACAAACAGCCTCTGACAACCAACTTCAGCTTGTGGCCTGCACAAGTGGCTTTCCGATCCCGGCGGAACTGTTTCTTCCAACATGAGAAGGGGCGGGACGAGTCACTGGCGCCTGAAAAGCAGTTTACTTCGGGCAGATGGAGCGCGTTAGCCTGGGGGTGCATTTCATCCAAGTGAAGGATAACCCTGATTCTAAACCTCCGCTGCCTTGCAGGAAAGGCGTCGGGTGAAAACCTTGAGGAACATCTGTAACAGAGTCTAGTAAACGGTTAGTTGGTGCACACCTCTTTCTGGCAACTACCTGCTGCCTTGCAGGTCGCACTTGGTTGTGCAAAGGCTAGAGAAGCTGACTCGAACAAACGCCGAGTGGTGCTGGGGGCGCCGCTTTGTTCCCAAATTCCCAAGACCCTTCATTGAAGCCGACTCATCCTCCAGGAGGAGATAGTAGCACAAAATAATAAAAATAAAATGCTTGCGGCTACTGAAAGCGATCCCGGTGGTAGCTTCTCAAGTTCCGTTTGCTTTCACAACTCAGCGATTGTGTAAAGTTTCCCCACCCACATACTGTGCTCACGACTATTGTATCTGCGTCGGGCCAAGTGCCGAGCAATGTGTTAGAATACGCATGACTTCAGGTATATGGGTATGATATGGTATGAAAGCACAAGTCTGATCCAGGCAAAGTGCTGCACAGTCAGAGACTGCACGTGGGCAAATATACTGTCAGGTTGCCCAGGCCTAGACAAATATTAGAAAGAAAATAGAGATGGTAGTGAGACTCCAGCGCGTTTCAGCATGCAGCTCACTACCGGTGGTCAATCAATTTAGCACGGTGTTAGCCGTACAGCACTAAAGTACTGCACATCCGTTCACATATTAGGAACGAGTCTAGAACGTGCTCAAATTTTTATTGTTCGATATAGAACTGAAAGCCCTTCTCATAAATCCAACTGCGCCACAAGCAGATTGTCTGTGACTTCAGCTTATCATCGTTTGCATTCAGTGTAGCTCTATTGTCAGCGTTTTATGTATGCGCTGCACCATTCTACTTCCACTCTTGTGATGCCTGAATGAACTATCGGTTTCACGGTAATCAATATGAGTAAGTAAGTAAGATAGCACAAGCCTGATCCAGGCGAAGTGCCGCACAGTCAGAGACTGCACGTAGGCGAAGTTACTGTCAGGTTTCCCAGGCCTAGAGAGATATGACAAAAGAAACTAGAAAATCGATGTGAGTCAAGTTTTGGTTGTATTTTCCGGTCCTCAATCATCCCCCTTTCATTTCACGAAGCATCTTCGTGTGATTGCAGTTGTTCACGTTCAACGGTCAATGAAATTTTTCTTCCGCCTCAGGGCGATAGCGATCCCTCGAACAATATGCCCAGACCTTACAGCCGACGCACCCGTGCTCTGATGGAAGTCGAGACGCAACGAATTATGTCCACCGTGTTTAAACGTTGTCTGGATTTGGTGCAGAACAACAAGGCCCTTCTCGAAGCACTCGTGTCTGCGTTGCTGGAAAAAGAAGAATTGACCGCCGAGCAGATTGAGGACATTTGCAAACGGGCCTCCGAACTGCAGCCGGCTGCTGCGTGATCGCATAGTCTTGGCCTTATTGGCGGTTGTTGTTTTTTCATTGCACAACAAACAATACATCATTTCTGCTATTATAGTTCTATTTTTCCTTGTCTGATGAGGTTTTTGTCTACTCGTATTTGATGTTTACCTTGGGTGTGGCAATAACACGTTAGACATATTAGAATCACTGTGTGATTCTGTATTTGAACATCGTGGTTCCTTGTAAGAACCCTATATATAACAGTGACATACAAGTTTAACTTTGTTTACCGCTTTTCCACTGTTTCAAGGCTCACTGAAACTGATCTTACTGTCTCCACCTGATGACGACAAACAGCCAGAAACCGGTAGTGGTGTGTAAGAGATAGGGATGTGAGCACCACAATACATTGGTCTTTAATATGCGCCTCTAGCGCTTGGCCAGCAATCACTTTGTGATTCTATATTTGAACATCGTGGTTCTTTGTAAGAAGCCGATATAACAGTGGCATACAAGTTTAACTTTGTTTACCGCTTTTCCACTGTCTCAAGGCTCACTGAATCGGTTCTTACTGTCTCCACCTGACGACGGCAAACAGCAATGCACCGGTAGTGGTGTGTAAGGGATGGGGATGTGAGCAACACAATACATTAGACATATTTTGTGGTTTGCATACACACAAAAAACTGGCTGTCGTACCATGCGCTATCCATTGTCGTATGTATCAAAGCTATGGTGGATCATTCGGCAAAAGGAGCGGTAAGTGTGAATATTTGTCTTCTTGATTTGAAGGCGGGCAGTGCTGGTTGGGCGCACGTCTTTCGCAAGTAACTCGGACGGGTACGCCCCCTGAGTGATCTATTTTCGGCTGATATGGATTAGAAAAAAGTGACTGACGATCAGCCATTCACTCGCAACAATGGCTTAGTGGTTAAATCAAGGTTGGACGGTCGTGCTTGTCTTGATGGGAATGCAAGAGAAGTAGATTCTGTATTCCTTGACTGCATTTCCCTCAAAGGAAACGGAGCATCATTTCTGGTCCTCGTCGCGTGAATTTTTCCATGATCGAGGCTGTGTAAACGGACAAAAATGTTATTGTTCGTCTCTCTCCCATGTGCATGTTTGAAGCTCCCCGTGTTCTGACCTTCTTTGCATCCGTTTATATCAATCAGTTGTTTGCCTTCTTTTGTTGGTCACATCTGATACGCGTTTGTTTTGCCTCTGGTCTCTACATTTTCTCTTATATTAACTTTGTAGTCCATTCCGTCTGCTGCTTTCGGTTTCCTAAAGTTCTGCTGTGTGTAGCGGTTTGCCGAGTCTTCGTTAAAACACTGTAGTATTTCTCGATAACTTCATTAGTGCCTCAAAAATGCCTTGGACTTCTTACTCCAAAAATAAAACCAAGCATTTCCAACCGTCTTGTAAGATAGTAAGTTGGCCTTCCACGTAAATCCTAAAGCTGTGTATACATTTCCAGCTCTACATATTGTGACCCTTTTTCTGCATGTTAGCATATAGGAGTTATGTTTACGAAGCTTGGAAATGTGGCATCGCTTTTTACAACTCAGCCATATTTTTCTCGGTATTACAAGTGTTATTTTCAGTCCTAAGAACTTCTATTTCTGTACTAACATATTGGTGAACATTTGCCATGTTTACGACTGCCCTATGGGCTGAAATACTTAGTGGAGACTATGCTATTCATATAATAGATCAATAACGTACTCGTCTTAAACAATCACTGGTACATTTCATTGACAACCTTATAAATTTTGTCGTTTTCTGTACTCTATTAATGATTTTTCATGTTCAGAACGTTTCCCTATGATTAGAATCTCCACATTCACATTCTTTATATTTGTGACTACTCATCCGTGCCAAGCCCATCGAACGATTCACAAAGTTGATCACGACGGTTCATCATAGATGCATTGAACTCGAGTTTCGCTCTTATTTGAGTTCATCAGCAGTGCATATCCTCCGCTTCGGATGGAGCAGGATATGCACTGCTGATGAGCTCAAATAAGAGCGAAACTCGAGTCCAGTGCATCTATGATGGACCGTCGTGATCAACTTTGTGAACAGTTCGATGGGCTTGGCACGGATGTGTAGTCACCAATATAAACAACATATTCTCCAAACATCGCTTAAACACACATTCTTGTTTTTCAGCTTTTGTCATTTTTATGCAAATTCAAGTTCGCACCCTCGCTTACCTCCCTACAAGGATTCACGTTCGTCGTCACTTTAGTTCTCTTCAGCGGGATTTTCAAGCTCTGGCGGAACGATGGCCCGAAGATAACTGTGACCGTCGTTTCACATTGCGCGACCTGCTTCTCAAGCGAGCGTCGGAAGTTGCCCGCAACCCAGACTCACCGTTTTGCTCTCAATCCGAATACGAAAGTTGGTCCCGTATAATGAATGATCAATCCCGCGATCGATATCCTATCCCCACTGGTTTGGGACAAGCGGCTCATGATCCCCGAGCTCCGGGGGTGGCTGCTAGTGGAGCAGATTTGTTAGAATGTAGGCGCTTGCTCAAGATGCAGAATCAATATGATGAGATCCCAACCACCGTTTCCAGATATTATTTCAAAAAATGTATCGCATGGATAACTCGCAAACCGAGTAGCTAGTTGACTAATTTCAAGTGTTGTACGTTGCTTTTGGTATTATTACAACCATAAGTCCTCTTACAATACTTGCTACGATGTTCGTATTTTTGTCTACTTTGCATGGTTATATGTGGATCGGTTTTGTGTAGTTATAACTCGCATCTAGATGGTTCAGCGAGATCTGAATTGAAGCCGGTGTCAATTTAGTGTTATGCTTAAGGTGGCTAACGAAAAATGATAATTTTACGTTTAATTTTGTATCTCAAAAAGTGTTGAAGGTAATTATTTGAAATTTGTCTAGGGACAAAAATCAGACAATGCTTAGTTCTTCAGCAATTGCCTGGGTCATACAACTGGCCCTTATGACCCCGTCTTGGCGCCGAATAGTGTCAATTGCCTTACAACGCTGCTTGGCCTGGTGGCATCTCTCACTCTGCTGGTATCGGCCTTCACTGCAAAGTCCTCTGCATGGTTCCCTGCAGCCAAATCCAGTTCTTGCAGAACACTCAGCAGGGCAGAGGACCCTTTGTTGAAGCGTTGAACGCCAACTGCAACAGCTGTGTCCACTGTGCTGAGACATGCCCACCGTTCGTTAGGGCACTGCCTCCAAACCATGGAGTGGAAAGACGCGTTGCTGTTTTGAGTCTCTCCACCCAGATATCGCTCCAGCAAGCTCCTGTCTGCAGGTCGTTTATAGACGGGGACCAGTTGAAAACTGATTTCTCGGGGGTGAGGCCGAAGGGGAGTGTTGGCAGCCAGGTCGCGTTGAAAGAAGCACCATGACTCCGCTCCTTTGGGGCAGCGCAAATGGTGGGACTTCTCTGTTGTGGTGGCAGTGTGGAAGTACGACGCCCACACTGCCTGCTCCAAGTAGTCCCGATTGTCCTTGATTACCTTGCCAAAGTAGTTGGTCAGTTTTTTTAATTTTTTCATCTGTCAAATTGCCACGCCCACTGATTAGCTTGCCTGCTGCTTTGGCTGATTCTGCAACAGTTCTCAATGCAGTGCCCATTCTTTTTGTTACATGGTTCACACACTCGACAAAATAATTTATCGTACCGGATAAAATAGACATGAAAGTATCATTTTCTGGAAAAAAATCAAAACACATTTTTGAAGAAAATACCATGCCGTTAGCCACATTAAATCACCTGAAGTTACACACAACATGTTGTGCTGCTGTTTACCGTCGTCAATTTGAAACAGTCAGATTAAACAAAGTTATACTTGAATGCTACTGTTACATATATATATATATATATATATATATATATTGTCCGTTATAAATTAGCGAGATTTTTATGTGAATTCACTTTAGATTTAATATCAGAAGTTCATTTTCAATGAATTTTCAAGTTGCCGAAATGCATGATTGATTTTCAAGTGGAATATTAACATTGTGGTCACAGGGAACGTGTCTCACACAAAAGACTATTAGAGGCTGTTGATTGCTTGTGATTATACATTTTACATCAGTGCTTGCAGAGACAGCATCATGGAAGTGAATGTAGCAAACCAACGGGCTCGGTTTCAAGAAACAGTGGCCTGCGAAAAGCTGTCTAAATTCACAGTGCCTAATCGAGAAGAATACACCTCAATGCTTGCAACCTTGTGTGGCAGTGAACGATCCAAATTATTCTACTATCTTCGGGAGAAATTTGCAGTCGTCGAAGTTGGCGGTGTCAAGAAAATCGTCAAGGTAAGCCTCTTTATTTCTCTTGCACTCTTTCACACACAAATTTTTGTCATCGATCGATGTTGTCGTTGGCACCATCAACATCATCAACAAAAACAACAACAGCAGCAACAACAGCATCATCCTTAGCAAAATCAGTTTCATTAGCTCTGTAAACTTGTTTCTTTTTATTCTTTCAGAGCCGAAAAAATGAAGCTGATCCACTTCACTACCTTGCCGTTCGGGACGAGCTCTTCGACATAATCTACGAAGCTCACGTGTCGACTGGTCATGGCGGTGAAAAAAACCAAAAGATTTCTTGATGACAAATACGCAAACATACCAATGAAGATGGTGTCCCTCTTTTTGGCTGCATGCGAGACATGTCAAAGAAAGAAACCCTTACCGAACAAAGGAATTGTTGTAAAACCCATTCGGTCACGAAATTACTGTGACCGTGGTCAAGTTGACTTGATCAATATGGAATCAACACCAAGTGGAAATTTCGTACAGATATTAAATTACCAGGATCACTTCACCAAGTTCTTGGTACTGAAACCATTAACGAGTAAAAGGGCTGCCGAAGTGGCGTACCACCTCATAGATATATTCACATTCATGGGTGCGCCCAGCATTCTTCAGAGTGATAACGGTAGAGAATTTGTGGCGGATGTAGTCTCAGAAATGAAATCCATGTGGCCCAACCTGCAGCTAGTTCATGGGCGCGCGAGGCACCCACAAAGCCAGGGATCTGTGGAGCGGTCTAATGCTGATGTAAAGCAGATGCTTATTGCTTGGACAATCGATAACAATACAACGAATTGGGCAGATGGCCTACGTTTCGTGCAGTTCCAAAAGAATAGCTCATCACACAGAAACCTGCAAAACACGTCTCCATTTGAGATTTTATTCGGACAGAAACCAAGACTAGGATTGCAGAAAACGGTTTTACCTGCAGGCGTTCTCGCTCACATAACAACAGAGGAACAACTGGAGGCGGCTCTCAGGGAGATCCATGGCATGGAAGCTGCTGATGAACCAGCTGTTGATGCCGGGAACAAGATCAGGCTTGTGAGGAACAAGCTGTTGCTGCCGGGGAACAAGATCAGGTTGATGAAACTGGAGAAAGAGCTACAGGTATTGCAGATGTTTTCTCAAAGCACATCCAGATGATAAGGGCATGCAGTGACAAGGCTACAAGCGGACAAGAAAAGAGCAGAAAAGAAATGCTTGAAGCGAGCAGCGCCATTCTGCATCCTCTATCCGTGGGAGACTGCGTCTTACTCCCGGTTTCCGAATTCGATCGTGGACGACTAGACTGTAGAAATATTATTGGAGTGGTTTACGACATTACTGCCAGCGGAATGTACAAAGTTGCAACAAAACATGGAATGATCGAGGCAGCTTTCTCTAGAAATCAGCTGCAGAAGGCAGATAGTCAGCTGATGAGCCTTTCGGAAACGAGCGACATTATGCAGTCATTTCGCAAGATTGCATCCCTTCATTCTGCCACTGGGGGACAAGGATTTGCAAAGTGTTCTTGCACAGCAAAGTGCGATTCCAGGCGCTGTAGTTGCAGGAAGAGCGGAACATTGTGCCACTCTCATTGCCATCCTTGGAACGTAAAATGTAAGAACAAATAGTGACAAAAGGAAAGACTTCTTTTAGAATTCATGATTGTACCACTATTTATTTATGTCTGTACCGATTTATCTGGTTAATAAACCTATAGTGAATTCGCCCGACATTGTTTGTTCCATTTTGACCATCATCTTCATCAGCGAAAAATAAAAATCTCGCTAATTTATAACGGACAAAACGGCCGAAAGACAGTAAAAACATAGCTTGCCGATTCCGCAGAATCAGCTGCCGAATCCACGGAATCGGCTGCTGAATCTACGGAATCAGCAGTGGTAGAAATGAGTTCCACATTTTCAGCAAATCGTTGCCTATTCCGCGGAATCAGCAACGAAATGACCATTCCGCGGAATCGGCAAATTGATTGCTGAATCCGCGGAATCGGCCAATTCCGTAGATTTAGGCACGACATAATATATATATATATTTATATATTATATATATATGTCGTGCCGAAATCGCGGAATATATATATATATAATATGGAAACAAGCTATGGAATGAAGGACATGCTTTGGATGACGCGTGTAGTGTAATGCGTAGTACCGCTCTGTATTCGATAGGTTTCCGATGAGACACTGTTTTTATTTTCTCGTCTACATTTTCTGCTAAACAGTCTAAAAATGGAAGAGTGCCTGTGCAGGATTACACTTCCTTTGTGACAGTAATACATGGTTCTATTTCATTTAAATATTTTAAGAAGGCCTCTAATTGATCTCGCCTGATAATAACAAATGTGTCAGCAACATAGCGCCACCACAATTTTGGCTTGAGCCCTTCATTGTTAAGGGCTTTGTCCTCGAAATGCTCTTTATATATGTTCGCAAGTACTGCAGATATCGGTTAACCCATTGCCAACCCGTCTTTCTGTCTATATAATTGCTCAATAAAAACCAAGTGGTTCATGCTTAGGCAGATCGATACACCGTTGATAATTTGCTGGACGCTCACGTTTGTGCGATCTGACAAACTGGCATCAGATTCCAAGGCCCGTCTAGCTAGTTGTAACGCACTTGTTGTTTCATCGTCATCTATTGTTAACGACTTTGAGGGTGCTGCAAAGTCATGTGCGTTCTTGATGAATGAGTCTGTATTGCCGACTAAATGTTTCAACAAATAAGCCAAATGTCTAGCTTATTCGTGCGCAGGTCGACGATAGGTCTTACAGGAATGTCTTCTTTATGTATTTTAGATAGGCCGTAGAACCTAGAAGTTAGAGTAGACTTGCGATATATGTTATAACAAAAGTCCTTTCCCAAACTCTCCTTAACACCTCGCGAATACCTAGAGACTACCATTTTGCAGTTATTCATTACCTTTTTTATTTTAATTATCTATCCGTTCATAAGGGCCCTCGGATAAGTGTACCCCAACCTTGTCCAAATAGTCGCTTTTGTTCAAAATTAAGGTTACTTTACCTTTGTCAGCCTTAGTAATAATTACTCATTTTATAAGGTAGGAAAGCACTCCGATCTTTCTAATTACCGTGCCGTTACTTTGTTACCTGTGATATCTAAATTACTTGAGCGCCTCATTAATGTCGATCTAATGAAATATTTTTAACATAATCATGGATTTAGACAGAATTATTCCTGTTTGTCTAATTTACTGATAATACTGGATGCTTGGGCACCAGCGATGGATAAATTGCATGCAATTCCTGATTGCTATCTCGATATCTCCAAATCATTTGATCGTTTTAACCATAGCCCACCACTGCAGAATTTCGAAAATCTCGGTATCACTGAAATTTGCAGAATTGTGGAAATGTCCACATAACAAACCGCTTTTACTAGGTACGTGTTGATGGTGCATTACCAAAACTAATCACAGAACCTAGCGGGTTCCCACAGGTTCAGTACATGGTACGATCCTCTTACTGGTTTACGTCAATGAGCAGCGACACCAAACAGGCTTTAATCTGGGTTAACCACCACGCCAAACTGTGAAATTCTCTGAAACACCGAACGCAGATGTACTGCATGTTCCACTTGAGACGAACTAGCAATGAGGACGTCATCAATATATACATGAACGAAAGATAATCCTTGGAAAACTTGGTCCATGAATCTCTGGAAGGTTTGAGCAGCGTTGCGTGAACCAAGTGGCATTTTTAGAAATTCGTAAAGACCAAAGGTGTAGTGATGGCTGTTTTCGGGATATCTTCTTCGGCGACAAGTATCTGGTGGTAAGCACACACCAGGTCCAGTTTGAAAAACAGTCTTCCATGCAAAGAAAGTGCGAAGTTGTGAATGTGGGGGATAGGGTAACGATCGGGAACAGTAACTCTGTTAAGAGCACGGTAATCTCCACATAGACGTCAGGCGTCAGCTTTATTTTTCTCAACCATGTGAAGGGGGCTTGCCCAGGGCGATTTGGATGGCCGTATGATTCCAAGTTCAAGCATGTGTTCAAACTCACGCTTTGCGACATCGAACTTTTTCAGAGCCAAACGACGGGGTCTGTTAAACACTGGAGGACCACGGGTCAGAATGTGGTGTTTGACATCATTTTTCCAGTAGTAGATTGCGAGCACGGCTTAAAAACTTCGGAAAATTCTGTCTGTAAGTCACTGAACGCTGATGTGATGTCAGGATAGGGTACTCGAATCGTTCGGATGGGGGAATCACAAAAGTTACCAAACGAATTAATCTTTGTTAAATTGTCAAGAAGCTTATGTGTAGCTATATTGATCGAAAGATCAAAATGACAAAGGAAATCTGCACCCAGAATTGTTACTTTGACATCAGCGAGTGTGAAAATCCATCGAAAGTTACGTCTGAGACCTAATTCGACAGAATGTGATCTCTGACCGAAAGTAGAAATTTTCGTGCCGTTTGCCGCCTGTAACGTCAACGAAGACGGGTTCTTGCGTTTCATATTGGATGGTGAGATGACGCTAATTTTGGTACCCGTGTAAATGAGGAATCGCATTTTAGTGGTTATGGCGGTAACGTAGAAGAGACGGCTTTGAAGGGTGCCAGACAGAGCTGCCCTGTGTACTGTCTGGCTTTGCGGTTTACCTGCTTGGACAAATTTGTGTCGTAAGTGCAAGGTGGCGTGCAATGCAGGGCTTTTGCACCAAATCGACGATGATAATAGCAAAAACGCGATCCGTTAGAACTACTGGTAGATCGTTTCTTGGGCTGACGAGGATGATGATTTCGAGAGTTACTACGGGATCGTGCGATGTTTTGTACTTGCAGTGACAAGTTATGGAACATCGATTTCAACTATTCAAAATCCCTGGGAGTCTGTATACGAGAATTGTCGTCACTCGTGTGTCTGACGTGAAACAATGTAACGCTGTGCGAGATATCGTGAACTTCGTCTGCAATGCGTGTCAAGTGTTGGAGACTGGTGTGCTTGTCCATAATGGCTAAGACTTTGCGGACATCAGCTGTAAGACTCTGCTGTCATAATTCACGAATGATCTTGTCATCAACAGGCTTGTCTCCTTGTAATTGGAGCATGAGTCGCAGGTTTTGTGACAGGGTGTAGTCGCCCATTTCTAAGCCGGACAAATGTTTTCGTAGGTTTTGCTCGTCAGTAGACGAAGTGCTACTGACGGTGGCAACATACCAACTACACGATTTTACTGGGCTTGTTGAGTTTTTACGCGGTAAGACTCGAATAGTGCTTCGATTTGTGCGAACCAGAGGCGTTCATACCACAAGAGGGAAGGCTAAATTGTGTCTGTAGAAATGTCCTTAGATAGGGTATCAGGAAATGCTGACTTAGGATCCATTTCGTAAATGAAAAATATATATGACAGCAAAATCAAAATAAATGGGAGTATATGGTAAGAACGAAAATTTCAAAAAGAAAAATGATCGGGAATTACCAATTTTTTGCGGTTGATAATAATAATAATAATATATATTCTTGGATATCCAAGGCATGCAATACATGATCAGTTTATCAAATTTGAACAGCAAAAGAAAATAGTACGGTGCAAGTGAGCGGGATTTTTAAACATTTTTTCCGTTCAATAAGGGAAATTAATATACAGTAGGTAAGAAAAAATTATCAATGTCTAATAGAAAAAAATTTCATTTAAATTATGTCAAGATTTACGAATGGCAAGGATGCAAGAAACAAATGGAGAACAGAAATTGGAGGTAATTATGGAAAAAGTGGTGCGAATTGTAATGATGTTGTCATGAAAAATTGATAAATAAATTATATATGAATAAGTTCATGTTTTTACGGAAAGTTTGAATAAGAAGATTGAAAAGGGAATGTAAATCCATCGGAATAAAAAAATCTAAGAAATTGTGGGGGATGAGAGTGGGTGTGGCTAATAATGGCTGATATTATTTCTACACACTCTAATCTGTATGAAGGCTGACAGGCTGATGCAATCAATAAGAATTCAACCAATCAAAATAATCTGTATGAAGGCTGACAGAAGTTTTGGCTAATGCAACCAATTAGAAATCAACCAATCAAAATAACCAGACGGACAACCTGTGTGAAGACTAACAGTAGTTTTCGATGTTGTCCACCCTCTAATTTGACTTTATTAAGTGAAAAAACATTTTGGGGTGTGACTACTCACAAAGTGAAAGGAATTGATCTGAAAACGGTGTTCAATCAACGAATCACTGTGAACCACAAAGCTTATTATAGAGGAATCGTGGTGAAAACAATTGTATTGTGATTGATATCAACGGTAACGCTATGCAGATGTAATTTAGTTGAAACGATTGTTGAGATGTTGTTTATGATGCTCATTGAAATTGGCATTTAACCGAATAAACAGTGTTTCGATTTATGTTTGTCTAGAGTGTGATATGTTTAGCGAACAGTGAGTTGTATTCATGACTATAGCTTTATAGCAAAAGTAATGTGTTGCTCATATACCCGCACTTGCACGTCACTAACGGTTCCTTCCTGTTTGCCTTCATCAGGTTGAGACAGTAAGATTAGTTGCAATAAGCCTCGAAACAGTTGACAATTGGTACACGAAGTTATACTTGAATGGGACTGTCACATGTTGTTTGTACAACTACAAACTATGCAGATGTAATTTAGTTGAAACGATCCTTGTGATAGATAGATAGATAGATAGATGGATAGATAGATAGATAGATAGATAGATAGATAGATAGATAGATAGATAGATAGATAGATAGATAGATAGATTAGATCGATAGATAGATAGATAGATAGATAGATAGATAGATAGACAGATAGATAGATAGATAGAGAGATAGATATATATAGATAGATAGATAGATAGATAGATAGATAGATAGATAGATAGATAGATAGATAGATAGATAGATAGATAGATAGATAGATAGATAGATAGAATGATAGATAGATAGATAGATAGATAGATAGATAGATAGATAGATAGATAGATAGATAGATAGATAGATAGATAGATAGATAGATAGATAGATGATAGATAGATAGATAGATAGATAGATAGATAGATAGATAGATAGATAGATAGATAGATAGATAGATAGATAGATAGATAGATAGATAGATAGATAGATAGATAGATAGATAGATAGATAGATAGATAGATAGATAGATAGCAGATAGACAGATAGATAGATTGATAGATGGATAGAAAGATATATAGATAGATAGATAGATAGATAGATAGATAGATAGATAGATAGATAGATAGTTAGATAGATAGATAGATAGATAGAGATAGATAGATATATAGATAGATAGATAGAGAGATAGATTGATTGATAGATGGATAAATAAATAGATAGATAGATAGATAGTAGATAGATAGATAGATAGATAGATAGATAGATAGATAGATAGATAGATAGACAGATAGACAGATAGACAGATAGATAGATAGATAGATAGATAGATAGATAGATAGATAGATAGATAGATAGATAGATTAGATAGATAGATAGATAGATAGATAGATAGATAGATAGATAGATAGATAGATAGATAGATAGATAGATGGAGAGATAGATAGATAGATAGATAGATAGATAGATAGATAGATAGAAAGATAGATTTCTTTAATATTCATTTGATGTTTGTTTTTTACGGTCTGCTTAGAGCAAGTTTCATTCCGAAAAACAAATTCAAGTTTTCTCGACCATTTGGTCCACTACGGAACATTTCTATGTTGACCTCAACGTATCAAGTTGACGGTCAGTTTAGATCAGGTTACATTCAGAATAACAACTTTCTGTCGGCCAGTGTGTTTGCTTCGCACCCCTCCCATGTTGACCTCAAGGTTTGGCAACACGTTTAGCCTTACCGTCCACCGGGTTTTCAAACCGAGCCGGAACATTCCCATGTTGACCTCAATGTTTTGCAACAAGCTTAGCCTCTCGGCTGGTAGTATACCGTAGTCTGTACTTTTATTTAAGGTCATATCTAAATCAAACGTAGGAGCAACAACAAATCAACGCATATGAATCTTGTAGGAAAAGTAAACTATTTTCATGAAAGTGGATAACGTTGTACGACCACTGAGACGCATATGGCGTATTTTCGGAATGTGTTATATTATAACTCTAGATAAATCATTTTAAATGAACGAATCTTATCGTGAAATTGAATCCGGATAAATGTTGATTGTACTGGATAGACTGTAAAGCTTGTTTCCGTCTGTTTGGTGTCAGCAGGTGGAGACGGTAAGATGACATTCAGCGAGCCTTATTTCAGTTGATAAGTGGTACGCTAAACCATCGTTTGGCTTGTACAGCTGTCTATTAAACAAAGAATTGGTTCCTATGTACACAAATTGCTACACCGTTGATGATTTGTTGTACACTCAAACTTGTACGATCCTTCAAGGTCATATCGGAATTGAGTGACTTCATTGCTAATTCTGAAGTGCTTGTATTGCCCACGTTTGGGAACAAGGAGCTTACGTCACAGCTGACCATCATCTCATCCTCCTCGATTGTTAGGGTACTTAATCGACCAACAAAATCTTAAAGATAAAACTCGGATGTTTATATTGGGCAAACGTCTAGCATTGCTCTCTTTCTCACAAAGCATGGTAACCGAATTTCAACTATGTACCCACCTTTAAAGCTTATTTATCCTGTCACATAACAAAATCCTATTGAATAACAGTTATAAAAAGACTGTTTGATAAAAGGAAACATATATTTAGAGATTTAATCAACAAAATTTGTCAGTTTTCTCAGTTTTGTTTTACTTTCAAATTGATATTCCGATGTAGCCAGTGACCCGAAATGTGAATACCTGTAAAACAGATCGGGTTATCTTTCGTGAGTGTTACGAAATAACACTAAAGAAAATACTCACGTTATCACTGAGTGGTTTCACTGTTGCATGGATAGTTGCGATTGATAATTTTCACCTTTATCGGTTCTCCTCTCGATTGATTCGTTGGGGATTGCGATGGCGTATGGCGGAAAGAATAAGATAAAAAGTTTAATTAAGTGGCTACCACTTTCAGAGTTCCCGCGTTTAAGCGAGCGTGTTGGTGATGTTAACTGGTGAACACTATATCCCGACACACTATGACCCAACCTTTTCACTCCGAATGAAATGCATTAACTTAAGGCCACAATTTCTTCTAAAAACGTTGTTTCAACTTCAAACAAAAATATAAACACTCATGTGTTTTGACTGCGTGATCAATGCTAAGTTGATTAGGTTTGCGGGTTTGCATCAGCGGTTTGAATAGATTGGATCACATTTTCGTGGTTATAATGCCAGCCCATTGACTGGTACAAAACCAAACACGTCATCATGATAACGAAAAAATATTTCGAACTTACACGTGGATAGTGATCACGGTTTATTGATCCTGCAAAGCAGAAAAATAGTTAAAAAACAGTGGGTCAGTGATAAGCGAATGATAGCACTCACCAAATATCGCCGTGGCACCAATATCAGCAATGAAGCAATTAATCAAACTTTGCATACAATAAAAGCACCACTTATCTGTTTCAAATGGCGGGGTGATTAAACAGTAGAGATGATACCACTGGTTGCAATAAGGGCATTGCTCCCATTCTACCGTTTTCCCTGCAAACTCAGGTGGTTCATCGGAATCACACTGACCACATACTTGATCGTGGCATAAAAACTCATCCAGATCTACTGGAGGTAGTCGAGAGGTGGATGGGATTGGGTTGTGAGAAGAAGCTGCCCGTCCTCGATCGTTGATCCGGCCATCGTGAACGTCTAATATCCTGGCATCGTTTCCATCAATACCGGCAATCGTTGCTTCTTCGTCGTCACTGGCTATGGGAGACGAACTCTGACGGTTACTAGGTTCACTGGGTTCTACATTCAATATTGTTTCCAACGGTAGATTGTCGTACCGTACCGACGCCAATGACATATCGCCGATGTCACGTTCCCAAGGAAACGGGAGCAAGGGACGCGAACTGGCTGTACTCAAATAGGTATCAATACTACGAAGGAAATGATTAAAGTATGGTGGCTCAAAATGGCGTTGAGCCCTATCAATCAAATCGTGGCCGTAAGATCTACCCGATGAAAACACTCTACTAGTTTGCCTAGGACCGTCCGCAGAAGAAAAGTCCACTGAGATTGCATCATTAGTACTGCGTAACCAGCGCTGGGAAACCGGGATTAAAGCTACATCAGCATGTTTGAATATCGCAGCAGAAAGCACGTGCCTGCATGGCAACGCTTGATCTACGAAAAACCGACATGTGCATTTCCAATTTAGGCAGCACACACCCCAAGAACGCGTGTCCCTTACAATTACCCCATTATCAGTGGAACGACTATAGTAACTGTTGAAGCAGTTACGTTGGCGGCGATGAGGTCTACGGCGTATGGCATAAGCAGATCACACAGGGAATCTAATTCCGAGTGGTTGGGGACGCGAACCCGCCTACGTCTCGCCCTAGCAACTTCGTGTTGGCGTTGCCAAATAAGATACGAGGCACTGATTTGGGATATCCGAAGGGCCTCCCAAATTGCCATCTTACCACTAAGGTGGTTCATCTTTAAACATCGGTGCATGGCCTCGACCATGTTCGTGTCCCCAATACCGTAAGTGGCTACCTTGGGACGACGGGCATTTGCCCACTTACGCGAGTTGCAACAGTGTTGCCCTTTGAAGTACTGGAAGAATACAGGGTCTGCACACTGCATATGGATTAAGGCATACGCGTACTCCCACAAACTACGGGTTTTCATCGCAACAAATACCCATTTCAGTGCCTGCGTTCGGGGGTTACGGCGAGTAACATTCCGGAGCATGTGCACCCGACAAAGCAGATGCGAAGCGTGTGGAAATACGTCCTCTACAGCATTCGCAATCGCAAGTGCTCCGTCGGACATGATGGCTTTCACAGCATCACACCCACCGACGAATTCGACAAAGGTAAGCAGGAACGTGCGGATATCTTCAGCTGTTTCCCTCCACAAGAAGCCTATTGCTACAGGAAGACTTTTGCGGCATCCATCTACTACCATTAATTGATATAAAAAATATTTCTCGCGATTGGTACGGAATGTACCATCGATGAGAATAAAATCAGGAAAACGGTTAAACAAACTAAGCATTTGTTGGGTTGTGTAGATGAAATGCGTCATCTTGTTCGTCTCATCCAGCAGCACGCGTGCCTTTCCATGGACGTTGAGATCCTCTTCCATTCGTCGAATATAGGCTGTGAAAAATGGATAATAAATATCGTCCATATAATCAAGTTATTTTAATTGTAATGAAACAACACTTACCTGGATTGTTACGGCCAGCCAGAACTCGCCGGCGCATGTTCACCACATCACATCCGGTAAGATTTTTCTGAAATTGCGTCTTCACGTAGTACCGTATGTTGAATGAGGAGTCCCCGCATTCCAGCAGCGGTCGAATCATCTCCAATTCCGAAGGCGTTAGACGTCGGTTGCGAAAGAACCACGACCCAGCTTCCCCGGTTTGTAATTCATGGTTATGAACCATGTTACTTTTGGTGACGCGGAAACCAGAGCCCATACGCCCCAAGTTGAAATGGGCCTCGCATTTTGTTGCAAACGAATCTCTACGGCGAAGGCCAAGATTTGGTTTCTGGTGGTATCCTTTTCGTTGACATATATATTTAATAAATGTCAACTCGCCCGATTGGTTCCTCTTTGATGTACGGATGGCATAGTGGGTACCAGAAACTCGAGCGAAATCGGTCAGCAGGTGGTTCAATTCCACGAGACTTCCAATCGCGCGGTTGCCAATGGTTCCCTGAAAAAGCTGAGTAATATCGTTAGAGCTCATAATTAAAAGTGACGGCGGACCCCTTGCAGAGCTATTTATTGGAGCTAAAGCAACCAATCAGAATTCAACCAATCAAAATAATCTGTATGAAGGCTGACAGGCGTTGTGGCTGAAGCAATTCAACCAATCCAAAAGTTTTGCAGGTTGTAGGGATTGTAGATAATGTTTTGCCGACGAGAAAAGCTTGTTATGATGCATGACAATGAAAGCCGCAAGGAAGCTGCCGTGCTGATGTTGCTCTACTCGTTCACGAAACTTGTTGAATGCATGTTCCATTCGAGGTGTAGGCACCTCTTCCCAGTTTGTTTGTGCTTACTCTTCTATAGAAGCCGTAGCAATTTAAGTCCCACCCTTCCCCCTCTTTTAGGATTTTACTTTTTCATGGTTGTATGGCAGTTAAGCATTCGGTACGTGCTACC
>JACCGJ010017780.1:0-26656 GCA_013407085.1 Atriophallophorus winterbourni
ATAAATAAGCTATCAGTGTAATATTCTTTGAATGCAGCGATTATAGCGTTATCTGCTAGCTCAGAACGGGCAAATACTGCATTAAGTTGTTAAACGCATATCAGTATGCAACTGTCGCTAATCTTTATGAGCACAGCGGAAGAAACATTTTTCGTTTAAACTGCACTCCTATAGTCGTTTGAAACAACATATGGCAAGAAGCTGTCATGCAACATATGGCAAGAAGCTGTCATGCGCATTTGATCTGCATTAATGGTTAATATCGGATGAAGGGGACCAGAAGCAGACCCAAGGTAATACAATATAAAATTTCAGTAGAAACTAAAGTCTATGTAAATCTATTTAAGTCTCAGACACTAGTCGGATTCCTAAAGTTCACTGCTAGTTCAATGTTTCGGCATTTGTCAAAGTTCGTGTAAGATCCCACACCACTGATAAGAATGCGGATATCACTTGATCCCCGAAAAAAAAATTTAAAGCATGAATAGCAAAGTCAAACTTGATCATTTTCTCTCTGTATGTTCCTATGACATTCTTAAAGATTGAATTTAATGGATAAACATTGAAGAATATTTCTGACTTTCGAATAATTATTCCAGATTTTTTTATTTTGAAGTAATTGCGATGTCAATTGATGTTTTGAATATTATTTAGATTAGACACGGCCTAATAAACCGAAATTCTTTTCAAAAATTTTATTTGAAAAAGGATGATATGTTTCAATTTTTATGCTCTTATCTTCCTCTCTTTATATCGAGAATACTTCAATGAGAGCGAAAACGTTGCCGTTGTATGTATTGTGTTTTTCAATATGAGCGAGGTACGTTTGACAAAATTCTCACTTTGACCACACACGACTAAATCAGACTTGTATAAGAACATAATCACAAAACGAAAAGAAATGTCAGCCTTGTGGACTCGTTTTTTGTCTAGCAAAATACAAACTGGCAGATAAAAGATAGACCAGGAAAGATTTTGTCATGTGTGATTTTTGAAAATCAGACAAATTTGTTTTGAGGTGAAAGCAACATTATTATCGAACTGTCTGTTGAATGCGAAAAAACATATAGGAATAGTAGCCAGAGTTTGTTGATCCCGTGGAGGTTAGTTGGTATAATGAGGGAGCTTATAATGGCCGTAAGAGTATAGAGAATGGACAGTTTGGCTATCTCTTTTTATCATTTCATTACATGGACATAACTGTGAAGAGAAACAGGTTTTAGTGTGCTCACTTCCACGTCACGTACACACGATCACACAACTGATTATTCACTTTTTGCAGTATCGGGTGGTAATATTATCAAGTCTTACAACAGTGATAACGCGGACGCTGAAAATTCAGATTTATATACCATTGATAATTTCATGGGTACATCTAACAATTGGATGATCAGTCCACACATTGGATCTAATTTTAACCGATGAAAATGATGAAAAATGAACGGCTAATTTGAATGACTGCTTCGACTTACACCATAACACATTTCTGGCTGTAAATCTTCATCAGTTGAGGATACTAATATTGCATAATTTGACTTTCAAAGCAGCGGAAAAGTAATAAATTATGTTACAACCAACAATTTCAAATGTTTAACACCTATCATTCAAATGATTGATCTACACAGTGCATCTAAGTCGAATGAATGATGCGCTTAAATATCGATAGAATTGTATGAGTTAAAATATTGTGAAGCGTGCGTTACACAGTATGATAAACCGCAGAAAAAAGTGACTCAGCTATAACTTATCTATTGCGTGCAGGTTACTTTGACGACAGCTGAGAAGTTAATGTACTGCAGTAAGAGAATATAACACAATGGCTAGTAGACATGCGCTCAGCGATTTATATAAGCAGAAATCAATGCAGTATGACATTCAGTGCAGCAACATACGAACAATTTCTTTAGTAAAATTGTGTTGACATTTAAAAATACTTTTCGTCATAGTACATTATTTTCACATTTCTCACACGTTTACTAATGTCCTGAGATACACATCGCGTGTAGTAAATAGGTCAATTTGTAGGCAATGTATCCACTGAGTTCTGAGTTCTAAACTGATTGTATTAGGTTTTGAGGGCAAGATCAATTAGAGATGGTGGATAGAGCGATATTTAATTACTTTCATATTCTGACTATTGCCCTTGTTGTGATGAATTTTATTCGCTGGAGTCTAAAAAAATCCCTAATAGAACAATTTATCTGTTATTTCGAGGGATGTAATCAACGAATAAATTTATGTATTTGTTTCATCAAATTAGATTTAAAATATTCCGCAATTGTGAATGAATCAAAAACGTAAAGCGTGTCATGATTTTATGCAAATTGCAAATCAATTGATGAAGACAATCATTGAGTCGTGTCAGTGGACTTTTGATGAAGGTTTCTTAAATTTCATCGCTCATCATTTTCAGAACCCCGTCCAGATCATTTCCTATCTTATTTATTTGGTTTTTTACACCTTTTAGTTTGTTTTGAATACGTTTTGACATCCGCGATCCTTTCTTCATTTTATTTGAACTCTGTGTGCTCGTCAACCTGCCTTCGGTTGTATTGGCTTGCGGTTGGGGTTCCACAATCGCTTCTTTCGGGTCTGAAAAGCATGGTAAGGTGTTAAAAGTTCTCATATAAACAATATTGTATTCGTGATGCTACTTGAGTGATCCCGTAATCAATTAGCCACCGAACAAGCATAACAAAATTGATGTTAACATAATTGTAGATTACGTTGATGCAGTCTAGCCGGGAAACATAACGAGAAAACGTACACATTTCGAGGAATGCATGAAATCACAAACGGTTTCAAGCACACCGTTGGTATCAAAACACTGTGTTGCCGTTTAGTTTTGCAAACTACAAATTGCTGCGGCTTGCACTTGCTTGCACCTTATACATCTCTTCTAGGTAACGTAATTTTTAAAATCTTACGCAAATATACATAATCGAGGATGAACAGGATGAACATATTTGTTTTATTCCTATACACGAATTCTCACCAGTTACAATAATTTCCTCAAAAGTTTTTTGGAAAAAATTGGGAAGCAGTTTACGGCACAAAGTTACAATTTGTCGACTGAACGAAGCTCATCTTGATTGATTATTTCCAAATATGATCCCAATAATTAGCAAATGCGGTAACCAAAATATTGACAACAATTCCCTGTACCTCGTATTCCGTTTAAAATTGCGCGCTTTAGTTTATTCGGAAACATGATGCATTTGCCCTACAGATAGCGTTCAATGTTAACGAAAAAAGGAAAAGAAACGGTTGGATAAATTAATTTTACGCACGGTCCATTTGAAGGCCTCACACAAGTTCTCTAAAAGCGATCTTTTAAAATTAATAACACGCCAACATATAAAGGCTTCCAAAATCAAGCATTTTCGATTTGTCATTTTATTTGATACTTTTCCAGGATTGGAATATTTACTACTTTGATTTCCTTGCTGGACCATACGGAATAGGTTTTGGTTTTCACTAAAATGATCCTTTAATTCTTGAAAGGTTTTAAGATTTAACTTAATATTACTACGTATACGTGTAGTTTTGGTTAACCTGATACAGTTATCTTACAACAAAAATATCTCAATTTCTGAGAACATACATTAATTTGCATAAATATTACACTTATCAGACTTGTGAAAAGCTTGAGCATAGGATACGAACTAATCCAAAATATACACGCTTCAGTACACCTCGAGATTGGTATCATTTAAAGGTTTATTGCATGAGCAAACATAGTGTTGGACTTATTGAGGAATTTTGCAGAAAACCGTTTGCTTTTGCGTGCAGAATCGTTGTATTTCACTTTAATTGGGTACACGAAACAGTAGTGCAAAACGGAGTTTGTTGGTTTATTGCAAGAGTTGTTGGATTCAGGTATGAGTTTAACTTAATAATATTTATGATCAGTACTAACCAATTTATAATATATACAAATGTATTATTCAAGTATTGAGAAGTATGCTCGGTGACGTTTTGACATTTATACCGCGCATTGAAGAAAACGATATAGCCTGACCGCATGAATATTCATATATCATCCCGCTGTGCAAATAGAAGCAATTTCTGCTATGCGGATTTTTGCGCGATTCCTAAACTGCTTAGGAATCAGAAAATCCCGTTTTTTTCTTGTTACATTTTTTGTAGTTCCGTAATCGATTTTAGACCATTAAATAGAATCGATTTAAATGAAACTATTCTAGGCCATTTCGGGTCACGCAGCATAGAATTTATTGCATATTCACAAAAATACTAGTAATGGATTACAAATATTACGTAAACTAACAGCAAATGAACGACTCACATATTAAATCTAATTTGCTCATCTCAAGTGAACGAATAACATTTCACGAAATTTATGACATCAAACTTACGAAGTCGAATAATCTTCATAATATTTGCCATTCTCTTGCGCGTATTTAGTCAAACATCCTGTGCGATTTTATTATCAATAGCTTTACACTAATCAAAAAGGATGACAGGATACTGGCCACACGACTTCAGGTCTGTACATGCTCGACAAACAAAAACCTCATGAAGATCTTGAACAGATATTCTTTTTTTGCATGCATTTCCAGCACTCAGCCCACTGCCGATTTTGTTTTGTTTGCACTCATTGGGTAGGGACAGAAAGATCTAGATCCGCATGCGCTCGAAACAGTGAAAAAGGTGTAATGAAAATGATTGCAAATGAGTTCTCTGTTCATGATCATCGGTTCAAACCCTAAACCATGTGTAGGGTCACATGTTAGTGAATAAATGGATCTGTGTTTTTCAAAGAATATAGTACCAACTGGGAAATTCACGCGTACTGCAATATCACTTACTACAACAGGCCAGTTGATAAGTGCCAATTATTTGAGAACTCTCAATTTCGCGTTGCATTGAAGGACCGAGCGAGATATCACACCTCTGAAAAGAGAAGAAGAGAAGAATGTGAGAATAGAAGAAGAGAAGAATGTGATAGGCTGAACTCTGAATATATAAAATTTCAAAATAAATATGTTGTGTTATTCAGATCACTCGTACTTATATACAAAAACGGGTACTGGTGTTTGCCATCATTAGGTTAAGAAAGTAAGATCAGGTTCAGAAGAAATTTTTAATTGTGTATGATTTCAAATTAAATTTATTAGATTTGAGCATTACGATTTTTTGTTTGACATGTGGAAACTTAACTTTTTTTCTTCATTCAGTGCATTAAATAAATCGTTAATAATCGTAACAAACGTTCGAAGCTACTTTTGATTGAAAAATAAATTTCGTGGCGCGTTCACCTTCACGTTTCCGTGCAGATCCCGATCCTACTGTTTCTGTGCGATGAGTGCAAACAGCACGATACCGGTCGTGGGGTGTGTGTGCGTATGTGATGGGAATGCAAGGAAGCGCAAAACGAAGTGTTCAATCCCATCTGCACGTTCGCTATCAGTTCGTACTTAACAGTTGATCTGACTGAACGTTTCGAACAGTGGTTCACAAGCACTAATTGTTTACCGATTTCCCACTGTTTCAAGCCCTGTGGATCTTGATTGTACAGTCGATACCTGCTGAGTGCAATGGTCACGACTCAAGTCCTGTGTGATCGAAATACATGCAAACGTGAATCTCTGTTCGACATGATGTGTTCAACCCGATCTAAATGTTCACGATCAGTTCGAATTGATCATGGCGAACTTATTCAACAGCTTTTACACAACTTTCTTGTTTACCGTTTTTTCACCGTTTCGAGGCATGCGGATCTCTATTGTACTCATACTAGCTGATGATTGCGAAGGTCACGACATAGATCGTGTGTGACGAAAATGCGTGCAACATGGATCTATGTTCGCCTAAATTGTTCAATACGTATTACAATAGTGACTGTTAATGGTACCGCTCAATAAGCATTGTAAAACCATCACCATCTATCACAAGTGAAGAAGATTGAACCCTGAAGATCTAGCTTACGCAACCGTGAACCCACAAGCTATTACCTCCAAAACAATGGCACAGAATATTTGAGCGAAATTCATCATGTTCGGTCAAACAAGCACGAAGTTGACTAACATGTCGCATTTTCATTCAGTTGAAGTTTTACAGAAATCCCGTTCCGGTATTTTCCGTCAATCGATAAAATCGCCTCAGCTGTGACCAAGATGTTGATGCCCACTCTTCGAAACAAGCTGATTATGTATGTATGTATTATATGTATGTATATATATATATATTATAACCATCACAAAACACCTCTACTAGATTTCACTAGACAACTTGTGATTGCAACCTTGCCTACTTATGGCACAACACGAAAGCCTTCAGACCCAACAGTTGCTCCATTCAAACTTTCAATGGATACAATTAGGTACAATTATCAGCAACATTGGCCAAAAGACAGGCGAATCTAAATGAGGTAGATACAAGTTATGTGGAAGCCGTTCAACATTTATTTACAAGATGTGTAACTTGGATCTCCATCCATATTGTATAGAGGCATTCCAAAATACTAAATCAGTTAGATATGAGTTTTGAAAACCATAAGAGCTGTTATTTGTTTGTATTGTGCCTAAAACGCATACTGTATTTCATTACTGCTAAGTAGGAACAAAAGTTGCCGAACCGTAATTTTTTATTTCATTCAATAAAAAAATTTATTTGAGCTATTTTGTGTCTAATCAATTTCACAATAGTAATTCAAAGAAAAACAGCAAAAAACTATGCACAATATTTATCGGCGAAAATGTGTTAATTGGACTCGTATTAAAAATTACTGGTAAATTTCAGTGTTGCCAGGCCTCAGTAAAATCCAGGATATCTAAATACGCTGGGTTTCGAATGATCACTCTCGTAATTTGGAGCATTTTATATGAAAAATCGGAAATTATTCACGTACGTTCGTGGAGTATGTGAACCCATGGCAAAACAAGTTCTGAAGGCATTGCCTCAGACAATCCCAAATCGCATTTTTCATGCGGGAATCCATTTGCGGAGGGTGCTTGTGGTTCTTGGTGATGTTCCACCTGACGCTGTTCCTGTCGCACGTTTCCAGATGCGAAATCGGAGGTCTTCTGATGAAACATCCCGGGGATTGTTCTGCTTGGTCCGATCCTCCTACCAAGAGAACACCGTGGATCAAACTAAGCAAAACCAATAATGACATTTTTGCATAGAAAGTGATTGTGAATTTAGCACTGTTATATACTTATATATTAAACTATGTGATTGTGTGATGAAATCTTATTGGTTAGTGAGCACTCGCTTAAAATCATTTACAATTTGGACGAATTTGAATGGTCAACATTTAGGTTCATAATAAGCATGTCCGCGTGTCACTCTCTTATCACATACATCGAACAAGTTTTTAGGTGATGCCTTACGGTAGACACAATTATATAGTTCAGCATATTACCGCATCCTATCCTCCTTTCGGTAGTCACATACACCCAATGCGAACGGAAGTTCTCGTCTACTCGCTAATTTATGAGTAGCTGAAAGGACTAAACTAAGCCGCAACTGATCGAACGGCGTATTGCCGCGAGGGTTAATACAACCCCAGGATAGTTCAAAGTAGAATACTATTCCGAAACGCTAAAATCTCAGCGGAAGCACAGGACCGGTTTCAAGGTTTCTGCCTCTCATCAGCTATGCGTCTCCGCTGGAGTCTTCTCGTTTCGGCCTAGTATTTGTGTGGACGGATGATGCAATGCGAACGAAAGTTCTCGTCTTAACGCTACTTTATAAGTAGCTGAAGGGAGTAAACTGAGCCCCAACTGATTGAACGGCGTACGGCCGCGAGTGTTATCACAATCCCATGATAGTTCGAAGTAGAAAACCATTCCGAAACGCTAAAATCTCACCATGCGTCTACACAAATGCTAGTCTGGAACGTCAAGAGCCAGGCGGATACGCATAGCTGATGGGAGGCAAAAACCTATAAACCGGTCCTGTGCTTCCGATGAGATTTTAGCGTATCGGAATGGTATTCTACCCTGAACTATCCTGGGGTTGTAATAACTCTCGCGGCAATACGCCGTTCGATTAGTTATGGCTTAGTTTAATCCTTTCAGCTACTTATAAAGTAGCTAGTAGACAAGAACTTCCGTTCGCATTGCACCATCCGTCTACACAAATACTAGTCCGAAACGCGAAGAGTCCAGTGGATACGCATAGCTTATGAGAGGCAAAAACCTCGAAACTGGTCCTGTGCTTCCTGTGAGATTTCAGCGTTTCGGAATGGTATTCTACTACGTCACATTGACCCAGCTGTCGCAATGTTTCGCTGTGCGAAACATTGCAAACGCTGATCGCTATCTTTGCTGCTGTGTGATACATTTCAATGAATAGCGCATTATAATTTCGCTGCTAATAAATGCAGACCTTTACTGCTTATTCCATCGAGGGGCTAATATAGACGTCCATTATCTTTGGTAACGTTATCAGCGAGAATCTACAAATTATGCAAACATTTAATGGAAAGCAATTGTCTAAAGGTATTTCTTGAAATCAAATAATACGAATGTCTAAACTCGAATTTTTTTCTTTAAATCAATTCAGTTTCAATGGAATAAAAAGCACATAGCTCAACAAATAACCACAAAATAATATGGAAATAACGAATTAGTTAAAAGTCAAAAATGGGATTTGGTTGCTTACTGATAAGTTTATCATTCGGTTAAAAATACAAATTGCACGAAGTGTTTTCTTTTGGTGGATGAAAAATGTGGTGTTGAAGTGTATAGTTTTGTAGATGCATTGGTTTTGAGTCATCTTGAAAACCTGCCGACTTCTGTGAGTTTACAACATAATCAGGTAGGTTGTTCCAAGTAAAACAAACTCGCACAGTGAAACGTCTTCTACAGTTGAGTCGCGCCTGTGGACCGTTATAATAAATGTGTGAGCTATTGTCTTATGCGAGCATTGTTGATTAAATAAGCCTTGTAGTGGGTGATTTTCGGTATTTGATATACTGTAAAACAAAATCGAATCCCCTAGCAGACTACGACGAGGATACCCGAATATATTCAGGGTTTAGATTCGCTCATTTTATTTTTACCGGATGAGTCAGGTGACAACTTTTATAGGTCAATTGTATAATCTTTGCATAGTGGTAACATTTTTTGAGACATGGCCAACATGCTTGAATTGCATATTCCATTATGAGTATGATGTACGTATTTATAATAAGGGGGATCGTCTGGTTTGAGAACCTACCGAAAATTCTCTTCGGGGATGACAATTTATATGCAGTTGCAGTGGTTTGATATCCCTAAAGTGTTGCTTATAAACACGAAAGTTTTTCTGTTCCGTGGTTTAAGGGAGGCTATGTGTACCGAGAAAATACTCGAACTTCACATATTTTCCAAGCTTGAACATGTGAGTTTCTAGAAAATTGGGCCAAACCTGAAAGATTTCCAGGTCCTTCTGAAGCAGTTCGTAGTCTTTCGGCTCACTAATACTCGACCGCCCATTCATATCATCCGCAAGCAGCATGATCTTACATATGATGGGAGACTGTATATCTTTGGCATAAATTGCGGAGAGGATTGGTCCTGGAATGGATCCTGAGGCACTTTTTATGGTTATCGTCCGCAAAGAGTTGAACACCCGATCAGACAGGTGATTTTCTACCCAGGCTAATAGTCTATCAGTTATATCACAACGTTCCAGCTTCTGCAAGAGAATACTGTGGTTTTAACGGTTAAATGTTTTTGACATATCAAAGTAACATATTTGAATGTTATCCATAACATCTACTGCTCGAGTCCAATCATGAAGGGGAAGAATAAGGTTAGTGAGTATGGACTATCCCTATTTAAAACCGTGTTGCGCTTTCAAAAATAGCTCGTTTTCTAAAATTTATTCGTTCAGTTTGTTCGCCACGATCCTTTCTATCAGTTTGGAAACGGCAATCAACAGAAAAACAAACCTGCAATTTGCGTTCTCTGAACAAGGGCTGCCTTCCAGATTATACCAGATTTCTTTTCCGACTGTATGCCATTTTGTGACATCGATTCGTAAAATAACGGAGTTAGAGGCCTGCATAAAATTTGTGCACAAAGCTTGAGTATATTATGTTGTAGTTTATCATAACCTGAGGAATTTCCATGATTCAACTATAGTAGTGTCCTAGAACCTCTTTTTTGTTAATCGTTATTTTGTCCAATAGTAAAGGATACGCTTTTTCTGGATCAGGTTGTGAATCCACGCATTCCTCCAGGCGCACTACTGTCGCATAATAATTTACCATACCATTTTCGATATCACCTGCATTTGTGGTCATTTTAGATGGCGTCCGTAAGGCGCAAATCCACGTTTCACTGAACAATGCTTTTTAACAACCTGGTAAATAAACATTAGATTCATCTCCATTTTAAACATTATATCAGCTTCATACTGTATTTTGTCTTCAGTAATAAGTTTAATAGCCTAGTTTCTAAGTTTTCGTGAGGTATCTCATGTGATATCGTTGATTTAGAATTGATTTCCTGGTTTACCTTGGTCAAATTACAGACCACTGCTCTTTTACTTCGACGCTTTTACTTTGCCAAACGTTAATTAAACTTTAGGTGTTTAATAATTTAGAAAGGCATATTTTTCTGATGATTTTTGCTGAATCGTTTGTTCGCTCGGCTAGACGTAGGAAATCAACATTCAATGCCCCTTGAACTGATCTCTACCTCAGAACAATCACTGCACTCAAGTTAACCTGTGCATTTTTTCAGCAACCTGAGATAAATCGGATCAATAATGAAATGTAACTTATTCGATCTCTTTCAGTATAAACACGCTTTATGTGTGAAAGCATCTCTCAGAGGGTGTCAAGTTTCTGTTTAATTTTTAAAAAAGCTTCACACAAAGAACCACAGTATTTAATTACGGAATCACAAACTGACTCTAAAGGGGAATGCTCTAGGAGACTTATAAATGACCAAGTTATAATGCAGCTAATAGCATCAAGGATTCATGGATCAACGATTTATGGTTGAAAAATATTAACACTTTATAACTCCACAGGATTAGGGTATGACTGAAATTGTGAAAAAATAAAATAGTATAAAACAAATAAAGAATATCATATATGAGGCACAAGATTTATATTAATTTCACGTGTATTTTCAATTTCGCTCTAAAGTCCGCCAGGAGAATCTACCACATGTTGGGGTAAGTAGTTTCTTTTTTTGTAATTCAAAGTTTTAATTGTCCAAAAAGTAAATACTTTACAGTAACCACAGATTGTAAATAAAGGGAATTCATGAAAACAACACAAATGCTTTATACACATGGAAAGTCAGCACGTGTATTCAGGTGCCTGGTTGGGTTTGGTCAACATATACTTGTCAAGTTCAGCCTTGAACATGTTCAGGCTTGTTGCGCAAACGTAATGTGGGGGCAGGGAGTTCCATAGAAAACAGACTCTGACAGCAAAGAAAAACCTTCGACAATTCGATCTGGAGTGTGGGAATAATTAACTTGTAGCCATGCGATCTGCTACCACGTGCTTCTTGCCGATGAAACAGGTGTTCAGTGGTGATCCACTGTATGCAGAATGTTGAAAAGCAGGATCAAGTCACCCCTGAGACGACGGTACGAAAAGTCAAAGAGGTTTAGTGTTGCAATCCGCTCCTCGTATGGCCTGTTGTATAGCCCGGTCACCAGTTTTGTAGCGCGGTGGTATACCCGTTGCAGCAAGGTCATGTCCTTTTGTAACCATGGGGACCATGCTTGAACAGCATACTCCATTGTTGGTCTGATATACGTGTTAATTATACGTGGGAGTATCTGCTTTGAGAAACGACCAAAGATCCTTCTGAGCAATGCTTAATTTGGCAGGACTTTTTGTATACACAGAACAGTACCGTGACGACTTTAGGTTACTGCTAATCCACACGCCCAGGTCTTTCTCTTCAGTAACCCATGAAAGTAACTGAGATCCCAGATAGTAGGGCATCCATCGTCCACGGCTTCAGTCCAATTATCGAGAGTTATGAAGAAATTGGTGAGACAATAGTGTTTTGTCCTGAATCCGTGCTGTGCGATGGAAAGAAGCTTATTTTGTTCCAAGTGTTTGCTGAGTTTGTCGGCCACAAGTCGTTCGAGAACATTAGAGACCACTGGCAACAACGTGACTGGTCTGTAGTTAGACACATCAGATCGGTTTCCTCCTTTGTATATTGGAGTGATCAGTCCACATTTCCAGTCATTAGCAACCGTGCTACAACTCAAGGACAGGTTGAAAAGGTCAGAGAGTGGTGAGAATAAAGCATGGGCGCATTGCTTTAGGATGAATGGTGTTATTTTATCAGCACCTGGGGATTTTCTTGTATTCAACCCGCTTAGCTTTACCAGGACACTTTCGGGTTTCACAACGATTACGTGTATTGTATTCTGCGATCTAAATGCAGGTTTAACGTAGGATACGCGCTCCTTAGGGTAGAACACTCTAGAGTAAAATTGAGCAAGTTCGTTAGCGGCTTTGAGAGCTGTGAATGTAGTTACAGTCGTAGTAAGTAAAGCGGAAACACCTGGCTTTACCCTGGCCTTTCTGTTCACGATCTGGAAGAGAAGCTTTGAATTTCGTTCAAGTTTATCCATCAGAATAATTTGATACTTTTATTTATCCTCCTGGACAAGTTTAGTAAATTTGTTCCTCAACAAACGGTAAGATTCCCAAGATTAAGTTGTTGAATGCAGTATGTGGATTCTCCACGCACAGTTTCTCACCTTTATCCATTTCCGTGTTCGACTCCGGATCACGGATTTGAATCTTTTTTTGAGTTGTTTTGAAACATATTTTGAGTGAAGTTCTATTTTCTGGTTGATTTTCGGAAGTATCGATGACCAGCATTGTTGGACATCAGTGCTGATCGGTGCCCAGTCGGTGACTTCTTGAAAAGACATTGATAATGCAACCGTATCGATTTTCCTTATCAAATCCTGAGCATCACTTGCTCTTTTCGCTTCAGATATATAGTCGAAAACAATGACTACATGATCACTCTTTCCAAGAGGTGCTTCATAGCGGATATTCTCGATGACATTTTCCTCGCTCGTCAGAACAAGATCAAGAATGGACGGTGTGTTTGTGCCTCTGAAGCGAGTGGTGCTTGAGATGTGGTTGAATAAAGGAATTTCGTTGAACATTTTGTAAAGTTGATGATCAAGAGAGTTCACCGGTGGCATTTCGCTTTTTATTAAATTCGGGAGATTAAAGTCACCCATGATCAGGACGTTGTTTTGATATCTGGAAACAACCAGCAGAGTTTTCTCAATTGAACTGGCATTGTATGCTTCGTCTGCTGACGGTGGTCGGTAAATCACACCAACAACACAGTTTTCACCTGTTACTAATTCAAGTGAACACTAAAGTGTATCTTCCAGTATCAAATTATTATCCGTGATTCCTCTGAACGTGAGGTGTTGATCATAGTAAATAGCAACACCTCCTCCTCCACGATCCTTCCGAGTACGATGAAAAAGGAACAAGTTTGGAATGGAAATTTCACCCTCAACTAATTGCTGATTGAACCAAGTTTCCGTTACGGCTATCAGGAGTAGTGAATATTTTTGAGGAAGCTCGATTAGTTCGGGTAACTCATTTATCAAGCATTGTGCGTTTTTGTATAAACATTTGATGGTAGATCTAGTTAAAAGTGTTGGATGATGAGTATTCGAGCAGGTAAGTTGAGTACGTGTCAAAGATGGTGGGCCTCGTGGTAATGGATATATCACATCACCGACTCCGATAAAGTCGGTCGACATCCTTTTTTTGAGCGATAGTTCCGTCATCACTGTGCTCAGTACCAACGGGTCCGGCAACTTTCACGAAAGAGCAGGTTTTCAGGTGTTCACTGACAATGTTGATCTCTCGTGAAACTTTGTATCGATAATGTTTTCAGTTGTTAAGCACGGTGTTTACCATAGTGGTGGTCAGAAGTGTGTTTAAGAGGTCGTGGATCATTGCCTTCGTAAGTCGATGACTGTGGAATTCGGAACGTATCGATAACCGTTACATTGGTGGTGTGGATAGCATTACTGATAAATCTCCACTGTTGTAGGTCGTGGTTAGATTTACACTTCGTATCTGAATCGGTGGCATCTTCTGCGACATTTAAAAGAATAAGGGTGCGCTTGTTGCGATCGTTTACTTCATTTGGTTTACCTTCCGGTGGCGATTCTGCCCGTTCCGACCAGGTCACATCAACAAATACAGTAGATGTATTTTTCATGCCGTCACGTAGCAAGTATGTCGACAGAGATACATCTTCTAAATCCTTCTCATTTTGCACTACTACCTTGAGCAATCGCGGCTTATCTTGCTGTAGCGCTTTGTAAGGACGACTGAAGCGAATCAACGAAACCGGGTGAATCGCTTTATTCGAGTGCACAGTTTCAACCATTCTGCTAAATCATTCTGATGTCTATTCGAAAATAACGTCTCAGTCGACTATGGCACGTTGGCGCAAAAAACACTAAGAGAAATTTCTTTTGAGACAACTTTCGCTGATAGGGACTTTGATGTGAACGTTTTCGGCTTCAAGACGCTTTTAACACTCTGCTGGGTGCTGTGATGCAACCTTTTCTATTGATTGGTTTGGTGGTATAGTTAAGTATGATGGATTATCTACCGGCTCTTCGGCAGTAACGACGGGTAACGACGGTGTCTTTATGACGTTTATTATCAGTTCCTTTAGTTTTTGTATACTGGATTCCATTCCAGTCTGAATATCATAATCAGGGGTTTTTGTCGCCGAGGCTGACAGTGTTAATCTGGCCTTGCAAACCAGACAAACACAACAAACACCACGTCAATTATCTTCATTAATAATCGATACTAAATCCGAGGTCAGAGATTTGTCGCATTTAGCATGATCTATCAACAAACAATCGTAACACGTGACAGGCTTTGCCTTAGGGCTCACCGACTTCCGGCAAACCGCACACATGCAGCCCAGTGCGCTTTTTTTTCGTTTCGCGGTCATCCGGTCAGGGTTATGAGCAGCACTGTTGAGTGGTTTGTGCACAAGCATTGGTTCTGTCGAGCGATCGATGATGAATAAATTGTGCGCGACAAAAAATTCAGTGTTCACGGAAAAGAGCAAAATCAGAATCGAATCCGGTGATACTCTTCGGCAGTTGATCGCACGATGTTGAAAGTATGACCAGTCGACGGCGAAGAATAAGATCTTTCCGATGACGTTAATCTTTTTGAGGACTTGAAGAGTTGCACAGAGTTGCACGCGTAGGTCCGATATGGGAAAATCACGATAAATCCCGATTTACTCGTATTATCGAATACCGCTACGAGAGTGGTATATCCAGGAAGCTGGGTTCGAGAGGAGTCCAGCAACGTATAATATATCCACGTAAGTGTAAGTTTGAGAACAGTATATCTTGATAATCAGGAGCTCAAAATAATGCGACCGCACGGCGCGTTGCCCGACTGCTTGCAATATCTTAGGTACAGCGAACAAATAGCGCTTGCAAGCAATACGGGAACTTGGGGCGTAAAGTGATTTTGTATAGCCACGTGTCACTTTTCCATAAATTACATTACGCAAGTGTTTTAGTGAATGCCTTCGGGTAGACAAAACGTGATGGTTTATAATAATATCGCGTCGTATTCTCTTTTTGTTAAAGCCACATATACACATACGTCGCAACCTTTCGGTGTAATCGAATATTGCGAAGACCTATCACTCTTTTGGTTGCTCTGTGATAGCTTTTATTAAATAGAACAATGTCATTACGTAGCCAAAGAGCACATAGATTTCCGGCATACTCCGTCGTGGCGTGATTTAGACGTTCGTCATTCTTGGTAACGTTTTTAGCGAGAAACTTCCAAATATGCAATAAACATCCGATTAGTTTTTGCTCACCGTTAGCAGGTGGACGCAGTTAAACATACTACAGTAAACATTTTACTTATTGTGAAATACCTTTTAATGTATGCTGAGTACTATGCATATAATATAGTTTTAACGAATGCATGCTAACGCCTATTATTGATTAAATGTTAATATTTTGCTGCTCATTGTTCAGATGAATCAAATGACCTTGCCCAATACAAGAATACAAAATAACGCAATGTCCAGTAATATTTTTGATAAAGCGCACTGCAAACTTTTCGGAACACTATAAGTATAGCTACAACCCGGCTGCTTTTTGGTTATCAGATTTGAAATCCTCCAGGGAAAAGTCCGATTTCTGTGTTGCATCCATGTTCGCGCTGTGAATTTAAGTTGAGTGGACAAAACATTTCCGAGACATTAAAGTAGAATTATTGTTGTGAATCGTGTTTCAATTTTCTAATCATATAAATCAATCCACTGTTGATAGGTTTGCAAGTGGAACGGGATCTTTTCATCCTATCTAGGGATTAGTCTATAAACCTGAGGCGAATTATTTGCTATAACTTACGTGTAATGTTTGAGTAGTGGAGTTGCTTAAGTTGTGCGCACGGTCAGCACTCGACCAGAAATCACTTTGTGGTTTTGCATTTGAACATCGTGATTCTTTGTAAGAATCTTATGCAACGGTGGATAGATAACAAAAGTTGGTCTACTAGTCATCTGTTGTTTCAAGGCTCAATAAAACTTATCCTATTGCAACCACTTGATCGCGGCAAACATGCAAAAATCTGATGTAGCATGCACTTGCATGGTTGTAAGCCTTACAATTTATTGGTTTTTCGTAATCACCTCAAACGATCTGCGAGGGAACCTTTCCTGATCCTGTATTTGAGTAGCGTCGTATGCGGAACCAGTCAAGAACGAAAGAGCAAAATCTGTAGCGGTCTTCCAACCGATCTGATTTCCTTGTCAGGTCTTCACATCACGAAAAGCGTAAACTAACACCAATTAAATCTGACGGGCAGTGTTATTCAAGAGTGTTTGGAGAATTTTGTTCATTATGTTTTGCGACTACTTATCAGTATTAAGTCCTTTTAAATATTTACAATATAAATCACAGCGGACAAGATTGCAAGCACTGGAATCGAGTTTCGCTCTTATTTGAGCTCATGAACAGTTCATATCCTGTCTTGGGTCTGTCTTGAACCAAGGACAACCACCCTCGTAGTCTCAAGCCTTACGGCTGAGATACCGTTTCCTGATTGACCGATCGCAATTAAGCCTCGACGAATGTTTCTCCAGACTGGCACGCTTGAGTAGCGTCATATGCTCAACCAGTCGAGAAGGAGTGGGCATCATCTGTTGTGGTCTTTCAACCGATCTAATCTCTTGTCAGGTGTTTCCGTCAGATAAAGCATAAACTAACACCGATTCAATCTCTCAAGCATTGTTGTTCAACAGTGTTTGTAAATTTTTGTTCATTATGTTTTGCGACTACTCATTAGTGCCAAGTCCTTCGAAATATTCACAAATTTAATCACAGCGGTCAGCATTGTAAGCACTGGATTCGAGTTTCGCTCTTATTTGAGCTCATCAACAGTGCAAATCCTGTCTTGAGTCTGACTTGAAACCCAGGAGAATCACCATCTTACTCTCAAGCCTTACGTCCTGAGCCACCGTCCCCGTTTGAAATAACGCGATCAAGTCTTAATGAATGTTTTTCCAGACTGGCACATTTGAGTAGCGTCATATGCCCAACGAGTCGAGAAGGAGCCAGTAACGTCTGTTGTGGTTGCCCAACCGATCTGATCTCCTTGGCAGGTATCCCATCAGATAGAGCGTTAAATAACACCGATTCAATCTGACGGGCATTGTTCTTCAAGTGTATTTGGAGAGTTTTGTTTATTATGTTTTACGACTACTCATAATTACCAAGTTCTTCGAAATATTCACATAGTTAATTACCGCGGTCTGCATTGTAACCACTTGACAAGTATATGTTAACCTGATCCAACCTTGCACCTGAATACACGTGCTGACATTCCATATGGATAAAATATTTGTGTTGTTTTTATACATTCCCTATATTTTTAATCTGTGGATACTGTAAGGTATTTGCTATTTTGACCATTAAAACGTTGAATTACTTTTAAGGTAAGGCTGTACCTGTCCGCAACAGCGATTTCTTTAAACGTTTTGAGATACAACGATGAAATTTTAATGATAAAGCTCGCAACTTAAGAAATAACGGGAATGCTGCTGAATTGGATAAAGGACTATCTTACCGATAGATAAGTCCACGTTCGCGTTGGGACCACCCTATCGAGATAAATAGACGTCACTATTGGAGTTCCGCAAGGCTCGGTCCTCAGCCATCTTATATTCTTGGTGTATATGAACGATATAGTTTAGGATATTAAATGCAATTTAATATTGTTTGCCGAAGATATTTAAATGTGGAAAAGTGTCAGGTCTGTTATAGTCTGTATGGAAATAGAACAGGATCTGTGCACGTTATTTCATTTGTCTCCGTCAAATGCGATACCATTTAACAATGCGACTTGTAAGATGCTGCGGCTTCGAAAACCTCTGCACCACATGTATCATATTGCCACACATGTTCTCGTCTGGACATCCGCCGAAAAAGATCTCGTTTTCCAGTTGTCGTTCAACCTCGGCCTTAAAGATCATTCCCAGACAGTGTACAATAAAGCCTGCCGTATTTTGTGTCTATCAAAAAGTATATTCAGGATTTTCACATCAGAAACTTTACCCCGGTTAATTAATAAGTATGTACGTCTTGTTATGAAATATTCTATCCACACCAGTGCATCATTGCTAAGAAGGTCATCGAAATACTTGACATGATTTTTCATCGTGCGACAAAGTTGGCGTCCCGTTACAGAAATTTGCCTTTCAAGCAGCTAATGCTCAATCTAAATCTACACTATGTTACTCAAAGACGGATACGGAGTGATCTCCCGTTATGCAGTTAAAACCTCGCATACTGAAAACCATTCTCTCAAACACTTGAAACACAGAAACGGGAAAACTAGAAACAATTGATCACAGGAAAGGAACCAACACGGCTTTATTTCAAACTCCAGGAGCGAGCACCTGGCCATCCTCAAGCAAAGCTATTTCAGAGCACTATTCAACCGCGCGAAAATAAACTGTTATACGGGCGAACTCAAGAAAAAAAGGAGGAATATTTTTTTCAAACTCCTTCGGAAGAATGGATATCCGAATAACCTAATCATTTGCAACAGGGACTCAACAATCCAACCGCAATAAAACAGCGCAAACACGTTAAATTAGCACGCCTCATATAAAACAGATCTTGAAGATTGTTGTTGGCCTCCTTCGGTCGATGTCGACCATGGATGTACATCACAAACGCGTGAAAGTTCAAGTTTTGCAGCTTTTTGAGTGACTAAACAGTCCGATTCGGGAGGAACAATCTCTCCCGCAGCGCTGGCAACGATAGTCAGAACTCGGTTGTATTGCGTTAGTTGCACGTCGGCGGCGTGATCTGCGTTCAGCTGCCAAGAGCTGTATCTGCTCCTCCCCAGCATGCAGACGACGCTTTACACAGTGCCTCCAATGTGAGCGGTCGAGAGCAAGTTCTTCCCAACTCGCCGGGTCAATGCCAAGAGCTTTCATATCTCTTTTACAAACGTCTTTGTACCGCAAGTGCGGTCTGCCCAATGGTCGACTTCCTAGTTGCAACTCACCATAGAGTAGATCTTTCGGAATACGACCATTTTCCATTCTATAGACATGACCAAGCCAGCGCAGGCGGCGCTGTCGCAATAGAGTGAACATGCTCTGTAGACCAGCTTTTGAAAGCACTTCAGCATTAGTCACTCTGTCCATCCACGATATGTTCAAGATACGACGGATGCTTCGTAGATGGAAAGCATTCAGCTTCCGTTCGTGTCTTGCGTGGGTGGTCCAGGTTTCACTGCCGTACAGTAAAGCGTTCAGTACGCACGCGCTGTACACCATCATTTTCGTCTTTACAGTCAGCTTGCGGTTACCCCAAACACGAGAGTTCAAACGGGACAGAATGACAGCTGCTCTGCCAATTCGCTTATCAATCTCCGTGTCTAGCGAGAGGTTATCCGCAATGGTTGAACCAAGGTATGTGAACTGATGTACTGATTCAAGCTGACAGTTTCCAACAGTTACCATCTTGGAGATTACCGCAAGAATACTACAACCGTTCGGTTTAGTGTAGCACACAAACCAGCTTTAACACTGAGCAGCCATCTAGTAAAGGTCCAGGACATGTTTGCTAGGTAAGAAAGAAATAACTTGGTTTATGGAATTTTGTGTTTCGAATGTCAGAAATAATATATCGGACAAACTGAGAGATCATTAGAAACGAGGATGAATGAATACAAACTTGCTACACGACGACATGTCCACAAATCAGTAATATCGGTACACCTGTAACGAGGAGGACACGAACTCAATTGATATTAAACAAAAATCTTCGTCAAAGGCAGAAACTTCACTGATGAAGTTATCTGGTTCGAGGACAAAATCAACCATACCAGCTCGGAGAACAATCATGATTTACAACTTCCAGGTTTATATAATTTTTTGAATTGATATCAAAAATATGGGAGTATACGAAAATTATCGAGCAAGTTGTTTGTGACAGTAATTGAAATCTGAGTATTATTGGATTCTACCGCAAGATGTTTTACAGTTACCGTACGAAGACGTGCACAAGATATATGAAAACACTCGATATTGAACCTACGAGTTAAGAAGTTGTTATTGGCCGCTCACTTTAGAGGCACTGCATAAATCGTCAACTGCAAGCTGTGGCTGATGAGATACTGCTCTTGGATGCTAAACACACATAACGCAACCGGCATGCAACCGATGCTGATCAGCAAAGTACAATTCATATCTGTGAGCCCTGTGAGATATAATTTCATTCCGGAATCAGACTGGTGAGTAATTATAAAAGATGAGTCGCCTGAGAACATCTTACGCTGGTGATGAAAATCCATAGTTGACATCTACTAAAAATAAGGACAGTTTAAATACATTTGTTTCGCAGAGAGCATCAAATTGCCATTCACGAGCTACTCCACAATCCATACGTCATTGAGAGCCCGTGGTTAATAAACACTTTTCAGTGGTTTGTCAAGAAATCAAAAGCATAGCCCGTCTCAAACATCAGATTGGTGGTCCCCAACCGTTTTAATGCTCTGCAACCCTTTTAGAAAGAGTTCAAATAAATAATTACTGCACGGATGAGAATACCATCAAAAATTGACAATAAATTAACAGAGAATCACAACACTCAATGCCAGATGAAATGGTCAAGCGCTTTGAATTCCACTGAATGATGACTCGCACCAAAAATGCTGCGAGTACCTCTGTTTGTAAAACCCTGCTACAGATAAAAAACCTATTCCAAGGACGTCAGCAGATAGTGCACTAAATGGATGAGCGGAGTTTTTATAACAAACAATTGAGCACTAAATCGATCGACATTATTCCGTGCGACATTTTCAAATACATTGATTGCAGTTAGATAGTTTAGTAATATATCATTACGATGTGTACTGGGTTTCTACCTCACAATTAATCGATTTGCAAAGTCGCGCTAATTATGTTCGAGGTCGCAAAACGATGTTGTTATTCCGCTTCGAAAATAGCGCATACATCTCGCGTCGACAATGACCTTGGGTTGAACAATTAATCTCGCGAATAAGAGCCTTTGTTTAAACTAGCTTCAATGAACTTGCGAATGAAATTTGTCTAATCTGGGTACAAGGAGCTCACCAGTTTAATCGTGTGATTTAACAGTCACCTGATTCGACTCGTTCCATTTCTTCATTTGATTTTTGCGTTTTGTTTCCATTTTATGGGTAAACACCCATTCTTTTAACCAAATCCAGGTAATAGCTAAGTTTGTAGAAAAAAAATTAACGTAGAATATGGCGCTTATCTATGTTAGACGATAAACAGCGTAAATTGCGATGCAGTTCTGTAGCGTTCTCCCTGAATACCTAGTAGGGTGCGGAGTTATTTTGTAAAATGTTTCGGAAGATATTACTCATGACGTGTTACACGTATATATCACTAGCAATATGCGACTGGAACAGCAACTCATTGGCTCTAATTAACAATATTATTTCTTTGTTGATTACACATAATTAATCAGTCGCTTAACCGTTGATTCTGATGTGTTTCACAAACTGTACACCTAACCACGCAGAGACATTCAAATGAAACACTTTTCCTTAATTTTATTCCGTACTTGCATGTTTTTTGTTTCGTATATGCTAGAGAAAATTGATATTGTCACCTCGAAACTACTTCTTTCAACAGCAAAGATTCACGAATCTGAAATGTTGAATGACGTAATCAATTGTTTGGCTTCATAACAGTGATAAAGTGGTAAAACATTTTACTTGAAACCCACTGATAAATAGGTTTTGTTCGATGAACCACGATGTTTACATACAAATTATCAATGAGGCACTCGAGGCGCTTATAAGCGATCAAAATATTGTAGAACTCACATCCGCAGCACTATCACGTCATAACTGTTTTCTAGTTGTTTGTCGTATTCATTTGAAGACAGTAAGATTTGAGCAATTATGTTGTTTTGAAAAAATCAAAAAAGCCTAAATTAACGATATAATCTTGCCCGGCTTGTGAAAGTTGACGGATCATATCATTGAAAATGAGTTGTACTTTATCACCTCATGTAATTATAATCAAAATTAGTTAGCCGAATCGTTTACTAATAAAATGTATACCTTGCAAAGCACTACGCAAGATAAAATCGATAATATCATATTACTAACTAACCTTTGGGGTGTAGGTGAATCCATGACACCAGGGTCTCTCTTTAAACACCTGCTGACACTGCTCCGGTTTGAAGACAGACTCCGAAAGCGTGTTCAACCAAAAACTACTATTCTCAATAATTCTCCACGTGAATCTGTTCGTTGTACACTTTTGAAATAACGTGTGCGGCGGGTACAGTGAGAAGCAAACATTCGATTGAGGGGTTTCATCAACTGGTTTCACTGCCATGGCTCCGAACAGTAAAGTCAATACGAGAAATTCTTGCATTTTATCGCCAGCAATTTTGCTAATTCAAAAGCACTAGCGTTTGAATACCGAATGCTGAGTATCGTGTGAGGAGAACTCATTGGTCAATTATCTGATCTGTCTAAAACGTGAACTCCTTGCAATGCTGCTATTATCCAAAATCAGTAGTGTGTGATAGATTATCAATATCGACAAAACACTCATCTGGTTATCAGGAGATTTCAGTCCTTCATATGAGGGAAATGCAGAGTTTAATGATTATCCCAAGAGCAATTATAACATTTTTGCTTTTTCAATCGATAGTTTATATATGTCCGGCTTTGTTATTTCCTTTTAAAATGATCGCATTAAAGCGTTTTCCTTTATTGTGCTTCATGCACCAAAATGTACAAATTGAACACTAGACCTGATTATTAGAGCGAATCATCAATTAACCCTTCATCGTAGATTTTTTCATGGGCAGTCAGGAGTTTTATCCGTTTGAGCGAATGGTTATTGATGCTACGCAAAAAAGAACCCTCAACCTATTTTGAAAACTTTCTAAAATTGAGACGCCTTGCTCGTCTAAATAGAGTTGGCCATTGAATGACTGGCACTGTTGCTTGCACCGTTTTGTGTTCCGTGGACAAACGGTATTCAATAAAAAACTGGTCGAATATCAAACATTTGAAATTTATCGAAATGTTAGAATTTTCCTCATTTTAAAATCATGGAACCCCCGTGACTTAAGCTCACAAGACCAGACATTCCCTATAGATACAAACAATATTAATCTGTTTGAAATACATTTTCCATTCATAAAAATTTGGCTAATATAACTGCTGGCACACGAAATGAGTTACACTTGTGTTAACGATGTCAGATACAGTGTACGCATGTCGAAAACTACATGAGGCTGATTTTGCCTCAACGCTCATCCTAAAATATTGAAGTTTAAAAATACGCAAACGTTATCGGTAAACGCAATGTAGTGTTGTGACGGCAGTATACAAATACTTTGAACTATTCATATATGCGCACACTCCAACACATCATACATACCACGACCAGTTTCATAAAGCTTGAACGCAGCAGTATGATCAGGGTTCATATGCCTTTGAATATATTTTATTTATCTAACTGTCCACATGCTTACATGTTTATCAAGAATAAGTGGTAGCACGGCAGAAATAAGGTGATAAAAATTATGTTGGCATAATATGATATACACAGCTGATTCTGTAATTCATTTTGCTCAAACACCAAATGCAATTTTACCCGTAGAACCGACAGTTAATCAATTTCATCGAACATTCTATTTTGAAATGATGGACGGTTTAATAATTGTACCATATATTGAGGCGTGTGTTCGTGTGGACAATTGTATACTCCTTAATAAACTGCACGATGTTGATAATAAAGGTTGCCTACTTACCAGGGTGAGAATCTACATTCTTGATCGCAAGCAAACTGTACGTATCGATAGCGTGATATCTGGGGAAATCGAAGACACTAGCGGTGTCGCACAAGTTTTGGTACTTGGTCCGGTTCAATTTTTGGTCTACAACAACAACCTTACCAAATTTGTCGCAGCTAGATTGGTTCGGTTTGCGGTTGATGATAAACTTTGGATTCGAATCATGTTGAGCGTGGACTGTTTGCGCCCACAAAGCGATTTGAATTCATTGAATGATGGTCAGATCGAAACAAGCTCCGATTCAACTTCAGAAATTGCAAAATGTAGTGAATAGGTAATGATTTCCCATTCTCGTAACAATTGGAATGGACAACAAAAGAAAAGGTTTAATGCAAATGCTGCAACTGATTTCCTGAATTATTGTATCAAGGGATATAATGCAACGAAACTACCCACCTGCTAGCGGCCATTGAAATTTCGCCTCAAGCTTGGTCACTATGACTTCAATAGGATATTTTAAATCCTGATTAAATTATTATCGCACTAACAAACGTTTCCGTCGTTTCCGCAAATCGAACAGCGAGAAGAGCTGCAATAGACTAAATTCACAACTTTCTACTAATACAAGATCATTCAGATTTATATAATGAAGAGAGCTTATCACGGGGTTTGAAGTGATATACAGAACATCACCTTCCGACACAATATACCAGGGGGTGGCGCCGTTAAGACCGATGACAACAGTTGCGAAACTCTTAATTACTCATGTTCCCAAAGAATTGACTTAGAACGGTTGTTGCAATAACAATTTAAGATGAGCAATTTCAGCCGCATTCGATGGTATGCAGTTTATCAATGTCTGTCAAACCAGCTTTGTGTAGCGGGGGCTCGAAGTGTAGCGGTTGCTACGAAATCGATTCGTATATCAGGAACAGTGTTGTGGTTGTTTGATTTAACTATATAAGACGGGCGTAGTGTTTTGTTATTTGTGCACTAAGAACGTTTGAACAATCTGGCATTCTCTCGTGTTGTTGGACTCGTGGGTAAACGCGATAAACGTTGTACAGGTTGACCCAATTGATGAATCACGCGCGATGTTTACGTGACTGTGAAACGCGGGGGTAACGTGGTTATTGTTGAACCGACGACCCGAATGTTGCAATAATTGGTCAGGTGTTCGCCAGTTAGCATTTTAGGTCCCTCCCTCTCATTAGCCAATTTATGATAATAAAATGTGAAATAGTACATACACCAAACCATTCGCTAGGACTTATCATCATATATGCTGATTCGCGACATGACCGTGGCCGTTCAACTAATTTCAGAACACTTTATTTCCGCTCTCATTGTGGCCAATACGTTAAGCATCTACGTGTCATTTCCTGTTTAGAATGCGCTCACTGAGGTTATTGTTAAGGCTCACAGTGCCACGAATTTTATTGGAAATTTCGACACATTTGTTGCAAAACTATTGGACGGCCTCTGTGTATCCACTCACGGTGGGTATTCAACTCGATTGTTTACATGAAATTATTAACATGGATTCGTTTTTTGCAGGAATATTCAATATTCCATAGTGAATGTGATACTAAATCTTCATCGTCAACAACATTTCTTGAATTCTGATACGTAAAATTTTACTCACTTCGTTTTACCAGTCGAAAAATTTGTAATAACAAATTAGAATCAATAGTTATGCTTGCCTTCCAATCTCCACCAGTTCTGTTGGAAGTCATGCAGCACGTGCAATCTTATTTAATCTATGCCTTACTGGTGAACTCCGTAGCAAACAATTGAATGATATTGTAAGCGTGGAGAATTTCGACAGCTTCATCGAAAGCAAACCGCATATCCTGGCCAAACCACTAAGTAATGTTTCGTACATGCAACAAGGGCACTCGATTCAACATTAACCCAGCTTTTCTCACCGTTTCAATTCATCCCTAAGGTTAACATGTTCAACGTACCCACGAATCCCACCGCACAAGAGAATGCTAATTAGTCTGACGCTATTTTTACCAACCTAGGACAAAGAACAAGATTATGGGCTTGTCGTTTATAGGCTGTTCACCAAAACACTGAAACGTGTCTCTGTTCCAAATGTCACTTCCATCTGATTTGTCAAACAATTTCGTGCCGACCGGTCATTTCATGACACAAAGGGTGGCGTTCTGTGCGGCACCAATGCAATTAGGCGACATCAATTCCTGCAACTCGACTATTGTTGAACGCATTTCGTAGCTAGGCTTGACCTAGTTAATTTTACTGTTTTGTTGTAAATATTTTTGTCGGATTATTGTTGGTGTTCACTTTACAAAAACTCTTTTGAGAAAAAGTATTTCTG